>CAAKHD010004600.1:11416-24630 GCA_901007705.1 Fistularia tabacaria
ACGACAGACATCGTGAGGAGGTTTGAGGAGGGTGCCGGCAAAGACCTGCAGGAGCTTCTCCTGCAAAGAGCCGGGACGAGGAGGAACTGGGTGCGTGCAGACAGCTGTCCCGCCCGTCTGGTCGCAGCGGCTGGAGCTGTTTCACGCCCTGAAGACGTGTCGCCTCTCCGCACAGAGGAGAGGCCGGGCGTCTGCGGGAACCCCAACGCCTCCAGCTGCCACGACGAGACCATTTGTCCCGTCAGACTCCGTCTCTAAGTCATGGGTTGATTCTGAACGCGCCTCCCGTCTAACCCTCCCAGCTGGAAGACTGGTGGTTGGACACGGCCTACCTAGAGGTCCGCATCCCCTCTCAACTGAACGTGAACTTCGGCGGGCCGGCCCCATACCTGGAGCACTGCTGGCCCCCCGCCGAGGGAGTCCACCTGCACCGCGCCAGCGTCAGCTTGTGGCACACACTTCAGTACTGGAACCTGATCCACAAGTAGGACACTAACACCGCAGACACGCTCCGTCAGGAGACCACACAAACCTGGCACGTTTCAGGCACGCTCACTGAAACCCTGCCAGAAAAAGCTCAGAGAATCAGGAAACAGACACTGTGAAATTAGACATTCACGGAAATATCAATCCGAAGAGAAAACGAGCCTTGTATGTGGAGCCGTGCTGTCTTCAAGGCTTTGTTTCTCAGCTGGTGTTCCATCTGCAGACGAGTCCGTCTCGCGCAGACGCGGACAGAAGGCTGAACGTCACAGCGCTCCCGTCAGCCATCCGTCTGCCGTCCCAGCTGATCGTTTTCTCCCCGTCCCTGTGGTCCAGGGAGAAGCTGCCGCCTCAGAAAGCGGGTAGAAGCCCTCTGGACATGGACCAGTTCAGGATGCTGTTCTGCACCTGCAAAGTGCCCGGAGTGAAGAAGGACACTGTCCACAACTACTTCAAGACAGGTACGGCCAGCCCGCCGCTGCATCTCTGAACGAGCGCCCTTCTTCTCACCCGTCTCCCCGCCGCTGTGCCTCTGTGTGGCCGCAGAGCGAGAAGGTCCCTGTCCAAGCCACCTGGTGGTGATGTGTCGTGGACGGATCTTTACCTTTGACGCCGTTTTGGACGGACAGATCCTCTCCCCCCCAGAGCTCCTCAGGTAGGCCAGCCTCCCGGGCACCAGCTCAGCGCGGCCTCTGGGGTCCCTCCAGGCTGCACTGTCACCCCAAACTGTTCCAGGTCTCGTAGTTCTCCCCATCAGCCTGAAAGCGTCTTTTGTCCGTCTACCCTCGGCAGGCAGCTGAGGTCGGTGGAGGAGCGCTGTGGCGGCGAGCCGGAGGGGGACGGCGTGGCCGCCCTCACCACAGAGGAGCGCACCCGCTGGGCCCAGGTGAGGGGACGCCTGAGGGGCAAACGCCGTGAGTGGTCTCAAACGCATCCCCCGCTGCGTTTGAAGCCACGCCGAGCCTCCTGGGAGGAAACGGGAGAGACACTCACGGGTGGAGGTTCCTCACCGCCGCATCTCTGACCCCCCAGGCCAGGGAGCACCTGATCGGTATAGATCCTCACAACGGGACCCTCCTGGAGAGCATCCAGAGCAGCCTGCTGGTGGTGTCCCTGGACGCCGCCAAGCCCTACTCGTCTGCAGACAACTACACCAACGTACCGACGCCCGCGCTCCCTCGCCTCCTCAAGGTCCGGGGCCCAGCTCTCATCTCACGTCTGGCTCCTGTCGCAGGTGACCCTGGAGGCCCTGGTAGGAGACCCCACCGTCCGCTGGGGGGACAAGTCCTACAACTCCATTGTGTATGCTGACGGGACCTTTGGGTCCAACTGCGATGTGAGTGTCGGCGTATGTGTGAGATCTAAAGAGGCTGCTAGCGCCGCCGCGCTCATTCCTGTCCTCCCGCAGCACGCCCCCTACGACGCCATGGTGCTGGTGTCCATGTGCTGGTACGTCGACCGGCAGCTCAAAGCCACCGGAGGCGAGTGGAAGGTAAACACCAGGCCTTCTGAATAGAAGAGGATAAGACTGTATGGATCCCCACAGGGGAAATTCCTTTGTCGTAGCAGCGCAACAATAACAACATCATAAAAATCACATAAACACAGTCACATAAGAAAGTAACAAAACATACACACACACACACACACACACACACACACACACACACACACACACACACACACACACACACACACACACACACACATACATACATTCATACATAAATAGACACATATATACATACACACAATATACATGCACACACACATACATATGTACACAAAAACACATATAAGATAAATAAACAGTAAGGTGACAGCAGAATAGATATTGACAACAACAGGATCAGGACAGACAGGCGACGAAAGTGGAACAGTGGCAACGAGACCCGACAACGGCACCTTCAGGCAAACTGTAATTACATGGTGATGCGTTCAGGGTCCGGACCTGGTCAGACCCATGCCGCCTCCTGAGGAGATGGTCTTCACCCTGGACGACCGGATCCGGAGCGACATCGTCTACGCCAAGCAGCAGTACAAGGAGACGGTGAGGCATCTGGAAAAAGGACCGGCGGTTGTCCTGGTGCTAAATGCCCCCCCACCCCCCCTTCTAGACTCAGGACCTGCAGGTGGTGTGTTACGCCTTCACAGCCTTTGGAAAGTCCGCCATCAAGCTGAGGAAACTGCATCCCGACACCTTTGTGCAGCTTGCAATGCAGCTGGCCTACTACAGGATCCACAAAACGTACGTCTGCAGCACCAGTGTGTGCATGTACACGTGTATATATGTATATATATATAGAGAGAGAGGTTATCTAATATCAATCCCTGTCCTGCCCAGATGTGGCGAGCAGGAAGTAGTTTTGTCTTGATATTTACAACTTCAAGATGGTCCCGAGTCTTTTTCTCCAAGCTGTTGAGGTGACTTCTGTGATATTTGGCCAGTTCCTCCTTCACTGTGCAGCTGCTCCTCAGGTTCCGTCCAAATTCCTGGATGACATGACTTTTCCTCCCTCAGCCCGGGGAGCTGCTATGAAACCGCCATGACACGTAAGTTCTACCACGGCAGGACAGAGACCATGCGTCCCTGCACCCTGCAGGCCATCAGCTGGTGCAGAGCCATGACGGAGCCCACCAGCGCCGTGAGTCCTCCGGGTTTGAAAACCCAAAAGAGGGAAAGATTCCGACCTGACGCGCAAAACCCTCTCCTCTCCTGTCAGGATGACGCCAAGAGGAATGCCATGATGTCTGCCTTCGGTACACACGACCGGCTGATGGCCGAGGCTCAGGAGGCCCAAGGTCGGTCTGCTGCTTCTCTTCATAAGTTAAAATGCTTCCAAAGATGTTTGTTGATCTTTTGAGTCGTCACGCCGCCGTAAAATGTCCCCAGGGTTCGACCGCCATCTTCTCGGGCTGTATCTCATCGCTAAAGAGGAGGGACAGCCCCCTCCGGAGCTCTTCCTGGATCCGCTCTATTCCAGGAGGTAGGCCATGTTCAGCCACCAGGTATCTGAACGTTCCTGTGCGAGCTGCGCGATTTCCCCTGGAGGTCCACCGAGCTGTCTGCTGGTAGCCCGGCGGCAGGTAGAGCACCCCAACATGGCGTGTGAGTACACTAACGCGTCTGTCTGCATCTACAGCGGTGGCGGCGGGAACTTTGTGCTGTCGTCCAGCCTGGTGGGCTACACCACCGTCCTGGGCGCTGTGGCTCCCATGGTGCACCACGGCTACGGCTTCTTCTACCGCATCAGAGACGACAGGTGAGGCATTCAGACGAGAGGCTGCACTCTGACCCCAACGCACCGCACACACCCGCACACACAGCCGCGGGACATTTAGGGTGCAGTTCACAGTCTGTCCAGCAGAGGATGTGCTGGGGTCACTGATGCTAAGGTAAGGCAGCATTGCTCGGACTGGAAGGCAGAATGTCCTAGTTGTGACATCCTGTTAAACAGACTTCGACAATCCTTTCCATGCAAATTGTGCACAGGATCGTCTTCGTCAGACGGACCGGACCAGCCTCCTGACCGCACTTTCCTTCCTCAAGTCAATACCACCACTGGCCTTTTTCTCAATTCCCCGCAGGATTGTCATCTCCATCTCGGCATGGAAATCTTGCCGTCAGACGGACGCCGCCACGCTGTTCAACAACTTCAGCAGCGCCCTGCATGAGATGCTCCGCCTGGCAACCACGGCTCAGCTCTGAGCCCCGCCTCCTTGCAGCCGACCGTCCACGCAGTGTTTTCTGTGTAGCTCCCAGGACAGGACGGGCTGCTCGGAGGCCGTGGCGGGTAGTGGCGCTGAGGCGCTAGATTCTTAAAACTAATCTTTGTAGTTCCGAGCACAGATCAATGCAATGATCATATAATGATTGTCTGACATTTTTAACTCCCAGTGGAGCTGAGCTGCCTCGGTCGCATCGGAAATGGTTTTCCACGCTGGCACGCATACAGCGAGCAGACAGAGGCGCTTAGTTTTCTCAACCCTCCGCCAGCTCCGGGTCTGCTGAGGCGCCCCAGGACCTCCTCTGCCCTGTCGCCCGGGGTCTTCCTTCCGTCCTCCAGGGGAAAGAAGACGTGCCTTGTACACACCCCCGGACCTCCACGTGCACACCGCACCCCCAGCCTGACTAAGGCTGGGGATACTCTCTGATCACCGGCCTGTCGAAGGAAGGGCAGTGCTGCACTTCCTGCCTCTGAATGTCTGAATCAGCGCAAGGCCGACTGTGATTCCACCTTTTAAGATTGTTTGAAATGAACTTTGAATGATTCTCTTTGGTTCTGTGAGTTTTATTTGGAGATATTTCAAAACAAAGGCACCACTGGAATGCGTGAAAATTTCATACATATAATTGGCGTGCAGGTTAATAGATAGTCAGAGCAGCCGTCCCAGTGTCAGCAGCCATCCGGCGGCCTTGTTTGCTGCTCGGCTCAAGGTCGGCCATTTCCTTCCCGGCTCCCGGACTAGGAGAGCGACTTCTTTGTCAGGGTGTTTGCGATGTCAGGGTGACGCTCCGCCCCGACAGGCCAGACTCCATGGAGGAAAAGTTTCAAGAGCCGCTCATCATGTGTTCCAGAGAACGGAAAGGATTCCCACTCATGGTCATGGCCGTCGCTGTGCTGACACTTGGGCGGCGTTCTGATTTGTTTGTCCCAACAAACCCCTCTCTGTCTCAGGCCAAGGGACACGGACGCTGGGACGAAGCTCCACTCACGTTTGCTTTCAATATATTCATCTCACGAGAGGGAGGGAAAGGCACGGGAGCGTCGAGGAGAGTTTGGGATCTGACTCCCTGGGATTGCGTCTGACTGAGGTCTACCGGAGGCTATCACCGGCTGTGCTAAGCTAACAAGCAGAAGGCCGGTGTCCGCCAGCAGAGGGGGGTCTATCCTGCCTTGCTCTAAGAATCACTGAGAAGAAGCTGGCGTCCCTGGGCGCAGGCATGGGCCTCCCGACCGAAGCGGACCTAAGATCGAGATGATTGTCCTCGACGTTCTCCGACGAGGAAATGTCTGAAAGCGTCCCTTCGCGTCCGAAGGTCAATTTTGCGCCCGACCCCAGTTCCACCGGCTCGCCAGCTCTCCAAACGGGCCCTGGTGGAAGTGGAGGGTCAAGCGTGGGGTCCTACTCCGGCCCCTGGCCCGTCTGCCTGGTGACCAGTGCGTGGTAGACACCCTTCTTGGCCAGCAGCTGCTGATGCGTGCCCTGCTCCGCCACCGCGCCTCCCTGGAGGACCACGATTCGGTCAGCATTTTGGATGGTGGAGAGGCGGTGGGCCACCACAATGCAGGTCCGGCCCCTCCGGGCCTGGTCCAGGGCCTCCTGCACCACCTGTAGGACACCAGAGAGGCAGCAGAGACCGTCGTCTCCCGTCTGAACGCACTTGTGACAAGAACCAAACTCTTAACACTGATTTAGAAATGAAGATATCAAATCCACCGCTGGACTGCGGGAGGAACCCGGAGGAACCACCAGATACGGGGAGAACATGGAGAATCCACACAGAAAGGCCCCTGTGGGAATCCAAACCTCCTGGTTGTGAGTAGGAGGTGCGCGCCGCCCATCATGACACATTTCTGATATATAGCTGAATACATGTGGTCTACAGCCGGAAAACACGGACCTTCTCGCTCTCGGTGTCCAGCGCAGATGTGGCCTCGTCGAGCAGCAGCAGCTTGGGGTTGCGGAGGACGGCCCGGGCGATGGCCACGCGCTGCTTCTGCCCGCCTGACAGCTGCGTGCCTTTGTCTCCCGCCAGGGTGTCGTACTTCTGCTCCAAACACACACACAGGCAATTTAGAGCCTTCAGTCAACCGTCAGACTGTTTTGGGACCTGGAGAACCTGGAGATAACCCTCTGAGAGAATAGAAAGAGAGAACCCAGGCAGGAACCAGGAGAAGGTGGAAACGCAGAAACGACCCTGTTGCCCATTGGATTTGACCCCTTCACTTGTGGACCACACCCTCCATGGTCATGGAGACTGGGCCACCCACCTGCGGCAGGCTCTGGATGAAGCTGTGGATGTTGGCGGCCCTGGCAGCCGCCTGTATCTCCTCCATGGTGACGACGCGACTGTTGTCCCCGTAGGCGATGTTCTCAGCCAGCGTGCAGTCAAAGAGCACCGGCTCCTGGGAGACGATGCCGATCTGAGAGCGAAGCCAATGGATGTTCAGGTCCTTGACGCTGGTGGAGTCTAGCAGCTGGAGGAGCAGACGGGGGAGACCAGGTCACCTCTGACTCTTCGCTCGCTCACCAATGCAACCTGGCTTTCCTCTCCACGAGATTAAACGTGTTCTCCACATCTACTAGGTGTTTAAAGTCTGAACTACACTGCTGCCGAGGATGGAACTTCTACCAGAAGATCATGACACAACCGAAGGTTACATCTCAATGGAGACGTGATTGGGTTTGGTTCTGAGCTAATGAAGGAGTGATCATTGTCCTCCCGTAGGAGAAGAAGGACCTGAGAAGCATTCAGAGAGCAGAGGTCCATCTCCTCAGCGTCTGGGTCAGCAGGTGAGGTCCTCCAGTGTGTGTGTGTGTGTGTGTGTGTGGGTGTGTGTGCGCACTGGCCGTCTCACCACGCGGCCCTGCATGGGGTCGTAGAACCTCTCCAAGAGCTGGATAGCGGTGCTCTTCCCGCAGCCGCTGCTGCCCACCAGCGCCAGGGTCTCCCCCTGGGTCACGCTCAGCTGCAGCCCCTCCAGCACCAGTACCTCAGGTCGGGATGGGTAGTTAAACCCGACGCCCTCGAAGCGCACGTTGCCCTCGAAGTTGTCCTGCGGCGGAGGAGAAGCGTGACCTTCCTGGCGGAGGGCGCGGCGGAGGCGAGGTGAGAGATACACACCAGCGAGCCCCCCTCCTGGGACAGGTTGTCGATGGCCGGCTTGCGGCTCAGCAGCGCCAGGATGTGGGAGGCCGATACCTTGGCCTTGGCGTAGTTTGGGGTGAAGGAGTTGGCCTCTCCCACCGCAATGGCGCCGTACATCACCGCGAAGATCACCCTGTGGGGCAGGGGTTAGGGGTCAGGGGTCGACACGGAATTTGCGATTCACTCGTTGGGTTCGATCGCATCTTCTTTTAACAGGTGGCTTTCCTGGAGGGCCATCCGCCAAAGACCTCCATGCAGCTCCAGAAGAGGCCTAGCCCGGCGGAGACGCTCCACACCTTCTGAGTTCCATCTCCGCTGTTAAACATTTGCCTGGCCCGGTGGCGCACGTGGCCACCAGAGCTTCACGTGGCTGCGTTCCCCTCATGCACGCTTGTGTTGCCGCGTGAACGGAAACGCAAAGGACCGGTGGTAGGGAAGCTTTCTATGATTCCAGGTTTTATGGCCGTAACCTTTGACCTTTGGAGAACACGCCCCTGGTGATAAGGATGGCACCTCAGGCGCTCACGCTCGGCTGGAGAAATGATTAACCCCGTAAAAACGGCCTCTCCTCGTCTCCACTCACAGGAAGACGCCCTCCACGTTCATCCGGCCTGCCTCGATGAGCCACGCTCCGAAGCGGAAGCAGCCGGCGTAGGCGAAGTAGATCATGGCCTGGGAGAAGGAGAAGGTCAGTCCGTACACGTGGGCCTTCTTCACGGAGTTCCTGCGGAGGCGACAGAGGAGCCGTCAGTTCCGCCCGCCCTGTCGAACGATGCCTCTCATCCGTCCGCCGAGACTTTGCCGCCCGGATGTCCAGGAACGAAGCCCGTTCCCGTGGACCCCGGGAGACAGGGGGTGGGGCTTAACCCAGACGGGTCACCTGTCAATCATAGGGATGCCTCAACAGACATCCGAGCATTCGCTCAGACCTGAAAACCATTCAGAGGCTTCATGGATCTGCTGACTGTCATGGACTGCCGGAGAACCCAGAGGGAACCCGGGTAGGAGAACATAGAGAGAACCCGGGCAGGAGAACCTGGAGAGAACCCGGGAAGGAGAACATGGAGAGACCGAAGAACGGAGAACCCGGAGAGAACCCAGCAGGAGAACCTGGAAAGAACCCGGCCAGGAGAACCTGGAGAAAACCAAGAACGGAGAACATGGAGGGAACCCAGCAGGAGAACATGGAGAGAATGTCCAAAGTCTTTCCACTGAAGTTCTCCCCCAGGTTCCAAGTCGTACTTATAGGGCACTTGGAGGTTCTCGTGGTACAAGCTCTCAAAGGTGACCTCCCTGGTGAGTGAGGCCACGGTGCGGATGTTCTCGAGGGCCTCGGTGGCAATCTGGAGGGAGACGACACAGATGTGACGTTACCAATGTGACGGGTCCGTCCGGAGAACCCGACGAATAAAGACCCCACCACCACCACCTTGCCAGCCTTCTCCAGCTCCTTCTTGTCCTCAGTGGCGTGTCCCCCCAGGACCTGCATCTGCACGGCGCCGGCCACCGCCATGACGGGCACCACGGCGAGCACCAGCAGGGCCAGCTCCCAGCCGTACACGAAGGACAGGACGATGCCGGTGCCCATGTTGGCCAGGTTCTGGGCCAGCGTGGCCATGCGGACGCCTGTAGCCTGAGAGGACAGGGAGATGTTCCAGGACCGCTCACACTCCGCCCGAGGACCGGGATGGGGGGACTTACCCCTTGCACTTGGGCGGCGTCGGTGGCCAGTCTGGTGGTCAGAGCTCCCACGCTGTTCTTGGGATCGTCGTACCAGCCCAGGTCCTGACAGGACAGAGAAGATGGGGTGGTCAATGTTCGGGTCTTCTACGTGTCGAGAACCTTCTCGCTGTGCATTCCCACAGGCACTGAGGGACCACGGTTGACCAGCGGGACAACGTGCACCTTCAGCTCCACATTCCAAAACCACCCACTGAAGAAGAAGAAGAGGACGAGGACACGGATGCCACACAGGTGAAGTTGCCACAGCGTTCATGGAATAACAACCATGGACCATCAGATGGTTGAGGTGTTTTTTTCTTCTCCTTGCACCATCTGAAGAACCCCGTTAGCCATTGGCTAACGCCACACTTATTCTGGCCAAAATGTAGACGTTCCTCTCCGAGCTCTGGAAACCCTCAGAGACGTAGCTAGACAGAAGAGCTTGGAGCTCTTCCTCACTCCGTTTCTGACTGCCTCCGTCCAGAAAACATCTGAGCAGTGACCAGGACGAGCTTTAGAAATATCCCTCCACAGTCTGCTGGAGGGATCTGCTTATGGGCGTGGCTTATAAGTTCCACCAATCAGCAGCCACCTTTGAGTTCCCGTGGAAGCGTAGAACCCTGAGGCGCTGCGTTCACTGCTCACAGCAGTGGACTTTTGACCTCAGGGTTAAGGACGTTCTGGTTGTCAATTTGAACCACCCTGGAGGTCCATTTCAGAGAACTTTAATTCATCGTCTCCTCAGGGAGGTCGTGGGACAACTGTTCCGCGTGGAGAATGGGGGCAAACACCTTCGGGTGAACAGCGACTCGGGCGTCACACACCTGTCTCATCATGGACTTGAAGGCCGCCAGCCTCAGCTTCAGGGTGAGAATCTCCCCAGATTTACCAAAACAGAAACCCTGTCCAACCAGAGGAAGAAGACAAAGAAGTTGAGAAGGCCTGGCACACGATGGACTCGTGTCACCCCTACAGTGACCTCAGAGTGTGTGTGTGTGTGTGTGTGTGTGTGTACCTGGAGAAACATGGTCACGAAAGAAACAACGCCAATGACGGCAAACATGAGGGAGAAGAAGATGGACTTCTGTCTGACGACCTCTTGATCCGTCTCTGCAAAAACCTGCGGCGTTGGAGGAGGAGGAGATGTCCAGACATCGTCATCGGTCCATCTTAAAGACCAGCGGAAGTTCCTGTGGTGTTTGGACATGGGCCTACCGCGATGATCTTGGAGAAGATGACGGCGAACACAGGCTGCATGACTCCGTTGATGGTGGCGCAGACGGTCCCCAGCAGAATGTACGGCCACTCGGGGAGGTTGAGACGCATGACCTTCAGGAAGGAGACGGGCGGGATCTTTTCCTCCTGAGGGACACACAGCAATGGTCCCTGTCCTCAGCAGGAAGATCCTGGGAAGCGTCTCCAAACGACCAAAGAGGTGGCCCACCTCCTCGGCCCTCTCCAGCTCCTTCTTCGGTTTGTCCTTGTCCTCCTTCTCTCCCTCCGAGGCAGCAAAGGAAGACCCTCTGGCATTCTTCCTCTTGAGCAGGGATGTCTCGGAGAAGGACTTGTCCACTGGGCTCTTGTCATCCTCGGCCCCCTTCGGCTCCTCCTGCTCCCAGCTTGGGACTTCCCTGAAGGTCTGCCGGACCCGGATGAGAAGAAGCCGGTCGGATTTGAGGCGAGTCGGCGGCTCCCCGAACATCTGACGTTCCTTACCTGCATGGTCACCAAGGTGTGGTAGACGCCCTTCTTCTCCATCAGCTCCCCGTGGGTGCCCTGCTCCACCACTTGACCATTTTGAAAGCCAGCGATGATGTCCGCGCTCCTGATGGTGGAGAGGCGGTGGGCCACGATGATGGTGGTGCGACCCTGCCGGACCTGCAGACACGTTGAAGCCGCTCGCTCAGCTCGGATGGCAACGAACCGAAGCTACGAAGATGGAAGACAGAAACCCGGGAAGAGCTGACAAGGACAAGTTAGCTGTCTGTAGCTCGGTAAGCTAGCAGCCCCGTGAGGAAGATGCGTTAATGAAGCAATAATGCTAATAAGATGATACCGGCTAACGTGGAGTTTGGCCCTGGCCTGCTGTCATCTAATGATAAAATACCACATGCTAGCAATACCGACGCTAGCAGGTTAATTTTAGCCAAATTCAGCGCCTCCGTTTGGTGGTGTCCATGGTAGCACCCAGTCATTAGCGCAACAGAGGCCATCAACGCTGTCTGACCATCAGTCAGATGGAACGGCTTCTTCTGACTTCTCCGGTGTAGAGAAGCCTCTGATGTCCACTGAAAATGAGCCGTGAGCTAAAAGTCCTGTGGAAGCGACCGGCTCACATTCTCCCTCCAGTAGAACCTGCTTTTACACCCAGTGGAGGTTCTGGAGAACCTCATCCCCTCCCTGCGGATCTGGAATCAACAGGAAGTCGGGAACCGGATCCGACAGAGGAGAAAACGATTGCGTTAGGAGCCGGAAGTATCAGGGAGGAGCATTTTGAGGAATGAAGAGAAACCTTGAACAAGGAAAGAGGATTGGATCCATACAGAGAGAAGAACATGAGCGGGCTTTCTGGACCGCTGGACCGGACAAGTCCATGAACAGCGGAGACGCCTGAAGCTACTCTTGTACTGCAAAGCTGAGGCGATGGAGACTCCAACCAGAGGAGGAGCAGCAATGAAAGCGGCTTCCAGCGAGACGTGGAGCAGCCGTTGGTGATCGGGCCGCGGCGCCACAGGTTGAAGAGGGGAAGAAGACACGTGGTCCATACAGGGACCTCCGACGGAGCCGCTGAACGACGCCGAAGATAGTTTACAGGAGAGGGACGAGGGTTCGGCTGTCCGACAAAGACCTTCTGACCATCCACACGTGGACCAACGAGCTCAGATGCTTCGGCCTGGACTCTGAGCCAGCCAACTGCCGGTTAGCCCGAGGCGCCAGGCCGCACCTCCTGCGCGCAGGGTCAGCAAACAGTGCATTACCTTGTCAAGCGCTGCCTGCACGATGGTCTCGCTCTCGGCGTCGAGGGCTGACGTGGCTTCATCCAGCAAGAGGATCTTGGGGTTGCGGACCAGAGCCCGAGCGATGGCGATCCTCTGCTTCTGGCCGCCGCTCATCTGCGTCCCCCGGTCTCCGACCAACGTCTCGAACTTCTGCTGGACGACAGGAGATCGGTCACAGGCCGGTCGTGGACGGAGGTCTTCGGACAATGGGGAGCTCCGGACACAGCCGTACGTCGGGGAGGTTCATGATGAAGTCATAGGCGTTGGCCTCTCTGGTCGCCCGCTCGATCTCCTGCTGCGTCACGTCCAGACGTCCGTAGCGGATGTTCTCGGCGATGGTGGTGGCAAAGAGGACGGGCTCCTGGCTGACCACCCCGATCATCTCCCTCAGGAAGCGGACGTTAAGAGTGCGGATGTCGTGGCTATCGATGGAGATCTTGGGGGACAGTGTGGAACATCTCAGCGGGGCTGACCACACAGGAGGCTCCGGAAGCGGCAGAGGAGCGCCATCCGAGAAGCTTCACTCACAGATCCTTCCAGAGGGTCGTAGAACCTCTGCAATAGCTGGACGGTGGTGCTCTTCCCACAGCCGCTGCTGCCCACCAGGGCGACGGTCTGCCCGTTCTTCGCCCTCAAAGACATGTCCTCCAGGATCTGCAGAGGTGGCCGGTGAGGATGCGGTTCGGACACCTTCTGGAGGCAAAAGGTCTGCAGGCGGAGGACCTACCCTGACGTCCGGCCTCGAGGGGTAGTTGAAGCTGACGTTCTTGAACTCAATGTTTCCTTTGATGGAGTCGGGCTTGAAGCCGGCCTCGGAGTAGCTGTCGATGCTCGGCTTCTGTTCGGGAGAAAGACTTCACTCACCAAAGGCCTTGGACACGGACCTTCTGTGGATCCATGTTTGGCCTCAGCAGGAACAGGAACCCGACGCTTTTCAAAGACCAAGCAGACAATGAGAGGAAAGTGCTGCAGGAGATCACTGGAGGAGGTTTATTCACACACACACACACACACACACACACACACACACACACACACACACACACACAATTCAGTGTTGACCTTGCCTCTCCAGCTTGTTCCAAAAAAGCCGTATCTTCACTCCCGCTCCCGCGGGCGCGCGTGGTGGTTTCAGG
>CAAKHD010004600.1:27911-57505 GCA_901007705.1 Fistularia tabacaria
GGGGGGGGGGGGGGGGGGGGGGGGGGGGGGGGGGGGGGGGGGGGGGGGGGGGGGGGGGGGCCGGGGGGTAGTGGCGGGAGCGGGGGCCCCACCAGGAAGCTGTCCGTCATGTCCCCGAACACGATGCACATCAGCGGCAGCACTGCGCCGTGGACAATCGCCAGCAGCGTCCCCAGCAGCACCAGGACCCGGTCCACACCGTCTGCAAAACGGAACTGTGCTCACACAGCAGGAGCAGCAGGTGGAGGAGGAGGAGAAGGTGGAGGAGGAGGGGGGGCAGAGGACAGCAGAAATCAGCTTCTGCTCAGGTGGAAGCTCTGGAACGTTTGGTGCCTTCAAGACCTCCTGAACGGAAGACACAACATCAAACCAACCGAGAAGCCATTATGTTCACCCTGCAGGGGGTGGGGGGGCATCCGGATGGTTACATCACACACACACATACACGTACACACACACATACACACAAACACACACACATACACACATACACATGGACACACAGAAACAGCAGAATACACACACACACAGGCACTCTCTCACACAAACACACACACACACACACATATACACACACACACACACATATATGCATGCATACACACGCACACATATACACGCACACACACAGCACACACACCTGCCTGTCCTAAACTCACCAGGGCTATTGGGCCCACCATGGGCAGCTTCGGCTTCTTCTCTTTCTTTTTCTTTACATCCTTCTTCTCCTCCATCTCCTCTCTGCCCCTTGACACACACACACAAACACAAACTATGTCTGGATGTAGACAGAAGATATTCTTTATGTGAAGGACACCTCAGTCACATGAGCATTTTATAAAATTACATTTGACTTTTCTATCCACACCAAAGGAGGCTCCTTGGGTAGGCAGCTCAAGAGCAAAGAGAAGAAAAGAGGAGAAAAGAGGGGAAGGAGAGAATAAGGAGCAGAAGAAGGGGAGAAGAAAAGAGGAGAAGGAGAGACGAAGGGGAGAAGAAGGAGCAGAAGCGGCAGTACCTGAGGTCCCCGTTGTCCCGCTGGAGGTCGGAGCTCATGGCGCAAGGCAGGTTGTGTGGATCCGCGGGGAAAGAGCGTCAGGCAGGAAGAGGCAGAAGTGGAAGTCGCAGGGAGAGGGAGCGGAGAGCGTCCTTTCCCACGTCTTTGAACGCCTCTCAGCGAGCCTTCATCCGCACGCCGGGATTCACGCAACAGGAAAGTTGGATCGGAGGAGGGGACAAGGTGTGTTCGCGCGGCCGCTGCTTCTCTGTCTCTGCCGCCGCGGCTGATGGAGACTACGCCTCCCCCCACACACACGCACGCACGCACGCACACACACACACACACACACACACGCGCAAACGCTACTCGCTTTCCGCCTCACGTGGATTTTGTTACTCTCGTAATGCAACACCGGAGTAAATGATTGATGTGGCCTGTAAGTGTGTGTTTGTGTGTGTGTGTGTGTGTATCACACTGGTCTGCGGGACGGAACCCGTTTCAAAGATCAATCTGGAAAAAACAGTTGTTTTGGGATCATTATTAGATTATGCAGGTTTCTGCAGAGCCCGGGGCAGCACGCCCACGGCCGCAGCGTGTGCGTGTGTGTGTGAGTGTGTGTGCGTGTGTGGCTTAGACAGCATGCACACACACGCGCGCTTAAAAGTGGCCGCGGAGGATGAAGGTGGATTGTTGGACATTTAGCTACAGCGCCACCTAGCGGGGGATTGAACGCACCTTGAACAACAGGGAGCCTGGAATCTTTGAGACCACCTACTCCCATCTGACACCAGCTGTGGAAATGATCCTGTGGATCGATGGATGGATGGATGGAAGGATGGATGGTGAGTAAGGAAACAGGTGTGTGAGATGTGTCCATGGTGAGACAGGTGAAGGTGCTGGACGTTGGATGACAGTGTTAGATAACTTTATGCAAAGTCACATGGTTTACAGTTGTTGCCCTCGGCCTCACCTGTCCACACCTGTCGTGGGGGGGGGGGAGCTTCAGGACACATTGCTGGTGTGAACTCTGACTCAGATGAGCTCTTGCACAAACAGCCATAAAGACGGCAAGGCCACCCGTTACGTGTCACCTGCCATCTTCCTACTCTCCCCGTCCCGGCTGTGGAGAAAGGTCCACGTGGAAAAAGCCTGGCCTTCAAGCTCATGTCCTGGGTGCTGTGGTGACCTTCTTCCACCATGAAGGTGCAGAAACAGTCACTCTGGTAGCACCTGGAGACATCCGACAATGAGTGGTTTCATCTATCTGCAGTTCTGACTCCTCCTTCCTGGCGTTTTTAGAACAACTCTTCATCGGCCTGCCAAGGTGTGAGGAGCTCCAGCACCAGTGATCCATGAGACAAACAGATTTCCTGGTGAACGTTAGCTTCCTGTGCGAAGGGACCTGGAGGGAATCTGCCTGATGGGAGGTCAATCAAGTCAACTCTATTGTCAATACTGGCAAATGTTCACAACTACAGAGCGCTAAAATAGTGTTACTCTAAGAGCCATGGTGCAAAAGTACAAAAGATCATTAATCATATGTCACAGAGAACAACAAACAAAGACGAGTTAGGCTGAGGTGGATATGGTTGGAATGCAATTTTCTTTCATTTGTTTTTTCAAAGTGACTGAAGCACCAAGGTGCAGTTGCAAGAAAAAAAAGTCTGACTGATATTTTCATGTTTTGACACGGAGGCGAAAAAAGCGCCATGATGCCTTTATTTATTCACGCTGCTTTTCACATTGACATGTTTTCCTGCTTGAAGGTGGATTTGGACAGCCTTCCTCAGCAGGCTGCAGTTCGCAGCCGCACCGGCAGGTGGCGACATATCCCTGGATGAGCTGGTGCAGCTGCGGCGAGGAAGACTGGCCCGGACGGGCCGCTGCTGCCGCCCCAGGATCGTCCGTGCGCGATGAGCGAGACAGGCGGTTTCTTTTCCCAGATTTGCGGATGGAAGTATTTCAAATAAAGCTGATCGAGCGGGCAGGTTGCTATTTTGAGCGCGTTTTCTTGGCTTCATCGAGTCTGCTTCGTGGCTTTTTTTTAGCTAGCGATCGGAGGTTAGCCAAGTGTAACGGAAGCTTTTATTTTGAAAGCCGACCGGATGCACTGCCCTCCCCTCACTGACGCCACTCTGACGGCAGCTTCCGTAGTCATCGCCTCCGTCAGCGGAGCGGCGTGAGCGGCCGCCGCTCCTCCCCGCGGCTCCGCAGCCCGCCGCCGCCGCCGCCGCGGGACTCTCAGCGGCCGCGATGGCGTCGCTCGGCGCGGGGGTACATCCGCTGCGCAGGCGGGCGGCCGGCAGGAGCGCCGCGGTGGAGAGGAGGAACCTCCTCACAGTGTGCAGGTACGTATGGCTCCTCGGGGTTCCTCGGGGTTCCTCCGGGCGGGGAGGGCGAAGCGTCTCCTACCACAGAGCCGCTGACGACAGATTTGTTGATGAAGGTTCACACACACACACACACACACACTCTCTCCAGCCTCCATTACGCATTCATGCAGTCCCAGTCCACGCTGTGGTCTCCTCCAAACACATCTTCCTCAAAGACTGCGTGAACACTTGATGTGAGACCTCCTGATAAAACCTGATCACAGATGTTCTCCTCAAGCCATCTGAGTCCAGACCTCGAGAAGACGTCCCCCTGCTCAAACGGGTTGAGATGTTCTTCAGATGTCTCCATCACTGTTCATTGGAACTTTGCGCTGAAGCTTCTCCAAAGTCCTGGAGATGCAGGTCCCTCCTGGACCACGTCTCCATCTGGCCGACGTTCACGCACCTCCTTCTCATGTGTTCGAGCTTTGGTCCTTCTAATTTCCTGGAAGCTGACCATCATCTGCTGGAGTTCTTGGTTCCTCCACATATCCGTGACTGACAGACAGTCCCCGTGGTGTGTTCCAGACCAGAAGAAGGTGCCGCCACCCGTGAAGATCTCTGCAGGTCTCTGAAGGTCTCTGGAAGCCTCCGGGTCTTTACTTCTGCTGGACAGTCCATGTGGAGTCCAGGGCCGGGCTGTCAGATGATGGTCAGCTCATCCAGTCCTGTCATAGCTGGAGCTCAGATGATAAGATAGCTTCTCCTTCCAGAACGATGCTACAAAGTAGCTGAGATGTTTCCTCTGCCTGGGTCCCCTGTGTGGATCCAGGTGTCACCCGGCCTCAGGGACGCAGCGGAGGAACTGGACGTCCCCGTCTTCTGGTCTCCACCACCACGAGCTCCTGGCGGCACCTCTTCTGCTGAGGACATGCCGCGCCTCCTCGCCAGAGCGTCAGCTAACAGCTTCGAGAAGATAAGTAGGAGGAAGAGGAGGAGGGGTGACGGTGGACCAGCGCGATTCCCAGAGAAGATGAAACGCCGCTGTGAGGACGGGGAGAGGCGATTGAAGCTGAGGTGGGATCTCCTTCATCCCTCAGAGGTGGTGGAGATGGTGGAAGCACCAAATGTGTGGTTATTACGGCTTGGCAGGGAAAATGTCTGTGGATGTGTGACGCTGGAGCTCTGGATGAAGAGAAGTCCTGTTCTTCTGGTCTGGCTCTAGGAGCAGGAGCCTGAGCAGGCATCTGGCTGGAGGTGTGAGAGGAGGAGGAAGGGGTTGATCTTCAGTGTGAGGCAGGAGGAGCTGCTCCTCAACGTGGAAAGCTCCTGGATCTGAAGGCTTCAGCCCGAGAAAGGCTCCGCCCATGTTTGAGGTGGCAACTTGATATTTGAAAGCTGGTCCAGGAACAAGCGAGGCGTCTCCTCAGGGCTGGACCTGGACCTGAGCTCTGCAAGCTCTCCACACATCCACGCTGTTTCCACCACCCATGAGCAAGGCAGCAGGACGTGTTCAGATCAAGCTCTGCCAGTGGGACAACCCCTGGTTTTGGTCAGATCTTCACAATGTTTCCATGGCAACCCCTGTGTTTCCTTCAGTTGCTCTGGATGGTCTCGAGGTCCTTCTCGCTTTGGGCCTCCGCCGTTCCCCTCCGATCGGAACCCGGCGGGACGGCGGTCCAGCCAATCACAGCTCAGCTTCTCCTGGCCCCGCCCCCTCTCCTGCTAGAAGAAGAGCGGCTTGGTTCCATCTCCTGGTTCAGAAGAAAAGCCCCAGGAAGCCGCTCGTCGACCTCCTCAGACACCGGCTCCCGTCACAAAGATCCCTCAGCTCCAGCCGCCTCCTCCTTCCGCCAGGACAGCGAGGAGAACCGGCGCAGCAGGTGCGCTGGAAGGCAGCGTTCGACCCCAGGATCTTCTCAGGAGGTGCCACGTCATCGTCACCTCCGCAGGAGGACATGCTCCGGTTCCCGGTACGGGCCCGAAGCCTTGCGGTTGAGACGGAGGTCAGCCAGGTGTCCTCTGATCCGTGGAGATGTTCAGAGAGGGCGGTGCCAGGAGTCAGAGGGGCAGATACCACGCTGATGAAGAATCATCACTTCTCCACTTGAAGAATCATCTCACCTCCCACATGCTCTGTGAGGAGGGATAGCAGGCTAGCAGAGGGCGCTAACTTGGCGTCACCAGGACGTGACGGTGGCAGCAGGTGGTCCTCGAGCTCCAGTGGACTGTGACAACATCAGGTGTGGGATGCAGCTCTGAGGATCCATCAGGAAGGGCTTCCTCAGGAGGCTGCAGAGAAGATCTGGTCAGAAGGCCACCTCACCTCCTGGAGAAAACACCAAACCTCTTAGGCTAATCCTGTCTCCACGGGGACGGACACCGCTGCCTAGCAACAGAGGAGAGGTGGGGAGGTGGGAGGCAGATCATCCACACACACACACACACACACACACACACACACACACACACACACTCTTACACACACTTACACACTCTCTCACAAACACACACATGCCGCAGCCTCATCCATTAGGACCTCTTCCTGTGTGAGAAACTGTGGAGGATCAGGGGCTGGCTGGTGTCCGTCTGAGGTTGGCAGGAGGATGGGTTCCTCCCAGAACATGGCTGAAGTGGGATCTTCTCGTTTGAAAATCACCTTCCATGTTCACGACCCCGGCCTCCTTCCAGGAGTGTGTTTGACCCTGAAGGTCCAGCGGGTCCAGAGGACCTCTGGAGGACCTCCTCTGGTCATCTCAGAGAGGAAGTTCTCTCCTTGTTTTCTCCCAGTGGAAGAGCAGAGAGGGCCGAGCAGACCTGGCCCCCCTGGTCCAGATGTTCCCTCTGATGGACCAGCGGGGGCCTGACCTCTAGCTCGCCGCAGATCACGGCTGACACGGGTCCTCTGCGCTCAGGCTTTCGGTGAAGACGTTGCTGGACCGCTCCTGCTTCGAGACCGTGGATGACTCCTCTCCAGAGTTCTCCAACTTCGTCTCCATCCTGGACCACATCCTCAGCCACCGCCTGAAAGGTAAGAACCACAGAAGACCTGCCATGCGTGTCGACTTGATGCAGCTTCAGCCGTCCGACCTCCGAGTTCTTCTGAGGGTCCAGATGAGCTCCAGGTGTAGCATTCAAGCAGGGTCATTGCCCGAGTGTGTCGGTGAGTCCAGAGGTGCTGGTATTTTCTGGGGCTGGAGGTTGAAACCATGGTGAGGACCAGGACAGGAGAAGATCAATCCTGGAGATAAACTTGATTTTGGAAGAAACCGAAAACATGTCCTCGTTCAGGGACAGCAGGGTTGGTTTTCTGCGGCCTCCACCAGCACAGCTCCTCCCAGAAGACCTTCTGAGCTTCGCCGGTGGTCTCCTGGGGTGAAGTGGTCATTGGAGGCGCTCATGTCAGTTGTGAACTTCACCTTAGCGGACACAACTCCGAACAAACATCTGCTTTGGACCTCCGCACTCGGAGCTGTACCTCTGTTGGGCTCATCAGAGGGTTGAACCAGGAGCTGGAGGGAGAAGATGTGAGGTCAAAGCTGAGTAGACTCAGGCGAACCTCCTCCCACGAGGACCAGGGTCAAGCTTCTGCCCTCCACCTTCTCATGGCCTGGTTCTCGAGTCTCTTCTGGTGTCCTCTCCTGCCTGGACACGCAGTCCACGCTATCCCTGTGTGTCCCTCAGGTGAGACCACATGGTTTGGCTACGAGAGCCCTCGGACCTTCTGGGACTACATCAGGGCGGCCTGCGGGAAAGTCCCTCACAACTGCATCCGGAGCATCGAGAGCATGGAGAACGTGCGCTCGTCCAGAGCCAAGGTGAGAGTCCGCCCGCCGAGGCTTCCCTGAAGGTGGATCCGTAGCTTCTCTGAGAGGAGGACGCCTTCTGAGGGCTCCGTCCTCCAGGCTCCCACCTGCTCCCAGTCGGAGACGGACGATTGGTGGATGTTGGGGGTTCATGGGTGGACACGGGCCGTGATTGGCCGACGGAACTCCGACATCACGCTCTCTCAGAGAGCGCGCTTGGGTTTGAGTACCTTTACATTTTCCGGTGAGGAGAATGTGGCACGGTCACATCTCCAGGAGGTCCATGTCTTCTCAGGCTTTAGGGGCTGAGCAGATGAAGCTGAGAACAACTCAACGCTGCGGTGAAGGTCCATGTCCTGCTAAACTCTGACTCCATGCTGCTGGTCTCTGTCCGCAGGGCAGAGCCTGGATCCGAGTGGTTCTCATGGAGAAGAGGCTGTCGGACTACATCTCCTCCGCGCTGAGGGACTTCAAGACCACCAGGTCTCCAATACCCCACACCCCCACACACACACACGCACCTCGCACCCTCTCACCCACACCTGTGGGTGACACACCAGTCTTCAGAGAGCTGAGAACCTGGACAGGAGAACATAGAGGGAACCTGCAGAGAGCTCAGGCAGGAGGACACGTAAACTTCCACGCTGTTGTCCTCACTGACAGCTTCTCTAGGTTCTCCAGGTTCTCCCGGTTTTTCAGCCGCAGCATCCATTAGCAGCTGCTGGTTGTCCAGCTTCCCGAGAAGGAGGACCAGAGGAGTGATGTGTGTGTGTGTGTGTGTGTTCACCTCAGGAGGTTCTACGAGGACGGGGCGGTGATGTTGGGCGAGGAGGCGGGGCTCCTGGCCGACACGCTCATCGGACTCAACACCATTGACTTCAGGTAGTCCTCTGGAGGATCTGCTGCCAGCTGGCCAACCCTAACCCTCCAGAGGGGGAGGAACCATCTCTAGATTTTTGGCTCCACGAGTTAAACCCCGGAGGTCCATCCTGGAGTGTTTGTGCGGGATTCTTGTTGTAACTCCTCCGTTCCTGATTGACCCGCTGAAGCATTGTCTCCTACTGCGTTCCTCTATCTTCTCGCACCGTGTTCTACACCGGCTCTCCTCACCGGCTCTCCTCACCCGCCCCGCGGTGTCTCCTCAGCTTCTGCCTGAAAGGCGAGGGTCTGGACGCCGGCAGCCCCTCGGCGATTGACTACACGCCGTACCTGAAGTTCCATCAGAGGTAGGTCCGGCTCCGCTCGATCGCCTCAGGTCTTGGGTTCCCTTCTCAGGACCTTCACCAGAAGGTCCGCCTCCGCAGCGCCGACAGCATCAGCAGTGACGAGGAGGAGATGAGGACCCTGGGCAGCAGCGGCAGTGAGAGCAGCACTCCAGACAAGATGGCCACTGCGGCCTCCATCTTCACTGAGCAGAGCAACCTGGTCAGCAAGTGCAAACGCTTCGAGCAGAGATACCGCATGACGCTGGAGCAGAAGGTGCCTGGCTCTGCTCTTCTTCTCAGCTTTGTTCAGGAGGTTCTCACAGAGCAGGTCCTGACCTCCACCTGCTCTCAGGAGCATCTCCTCCAACACCAGGAGGTGCTCCACAGAATGGTCCCACATAGAATTGGATGAATTCAGATTGAGTGCTAACCTCTGAAGAACCTTCTGTTGTGGAGGTCAGGACCTGAACACCTTGAAGACCCCGCTTCACATCGTACTTCACACTCCACTTCATCTCATCCCTTAGCTCCTAATCTCTGTGCGTGTCTCCCAGGGTTACCTGGAGGAGCTGGTGCGTCTACGTGAAGCCCAGTTGTCGCAGGCCGTGTCCCACAACCGGGCCCTCCAGCAGACCCTGGCCGACACACACCTGTCACGCACGCTGGAGAAGGAGCAGCTAGAGTTCATCATCCTGGAGCTGCAGGACCAGCTGTGGGTGCCTCGCTCTTCTGCTGCTGCCAGTGTTCTCATTTCAGGTCCTCCATCCTGTGGAGACCTTCTGCTGAGGCCTGATGGCTCATTTCAAGCTGTATGATCCTTGATTGTTTTTTGTGTCTTCTGGAGGTGAAGCTGCCGGCAGGAGCCACCACCATGACTCACACACAAGCTCTCTCATTCACACACACACGAACACACGGACACACACACACACACAGCAGAGGTTCTGTGGGTTCTGCTCACTGGGGCTGTTGCTCTGCCTTCTCCTCCAGGACCGTCCTGAAGAACAACGACCTGCGGTCCAGGCAGGAGCTGACGGCCCATCTGACCAATCAGTGGCCTTCTCCGGACGCCCTGGACACGGATGGCATGGCCCTGGACACGCTGCTGTACAGGAAGCGGACAGGGCGATGGGCGGAGTGCGTGGCCGGGCGTGTTCGTCGAGCCTCGGGGAAAGACGGCAGCTCCTGTTCACACGTGCGTCTTTGTTTCCACAGTCAGAGCTTTCAGAGCCTGGAGCAGCTCTCCGCGGACGTCAGCCTCTCCCAGTCCTCCCTAGAGCCAGAGGCCCGTCCCGGAGCTGCCCGCTGGCCTCGCCCAGGTACGCCATACAGGCTCCGCCCACCTCGAGCATGAACGAACAGCTGAGAGTGGTTTGATTGTCCTGCTGTTCTTCTGCTGGACTTTGTGCCATTACAGTTTCTAACTCATCGTTGAATATTCAGCTGAACGTCTAAGTCAGGGTGTCCGGCATGTCGATCCCGATCTTCGGGATCTGCCCGATCCGTTGATGGCAGAGCCCTGAGTTCAAAATAAACCCAACTGCGCAAGTAAAACGACGACTGGACCGCGAGCAACAGAAGACACTATGGAACGGGTGGTGCGGGGAGATCGCATGTCATTGAAATAGCTGCTTGCCCAGCATCCGTCCCCACTGTGGCATGGACGCGCTCGATTGACATGCAGTCCAGCAGATCCTAGATCTCCATCCAAATACCGTTCCTTGTGTGTGAGGCCGGGCTGCCTGACGTCAGCAGAGGACGGCAACGGCCAGAAATGGCCAGGACTGGATTGTGTCGTCCATGTTCTTGTAGCTATGCAGGGAAACAATACATATTTGAAATATTAACTATACTTAGTTTATATATATATGTATATATATATATATATAATTTTGACTTGGTCATTTTAAGAGAAGCTGGCAGGCCAAGAAAGTGTGGGCACCCCTGGTCTCAGTGAAGCTGCTGAGCTTCTGGTGGTTCATGAGGTCTTTGCTCACCCGCTTCCATGCTGTTGCTTGATATTTGAATCACTTCTCCTACAAGTTTGGACTCTTTCATGTGAAGTTAATTCTCTTGGAGTTAGCAAATGCTCCTGCGTAGGTGACATCCTGTCAGTGTGCTGCTGTGGACCTCTGCTCTACTGCGTGTGAACAGGATGTTCTCCCTCTCTGCTTTTGCTCAGCCAAGGAGGAAACGCCTTCCCTGCGCGGCCTGTGTGGCTCCCTGACATCCGTGACCAGCTACAAGTCTCTGGCCAGCCTCAAGTCCAGTGAGTGTCTGGCAAGCCCGGCCACAGAGGTCAGCAGCCCTGGCGTCAGCCCCTCGTAGGCCGGCGGAGCAGCGGCGACCCTGCGTGGGTGACATTACTCCACTCCACCGCCATGTATGTTCTCCATGTCTGTGCTTCACCTGATGGAGTAGCTACACCCGCAGAGGTTCAGGCCCCGCGCAGCCCCGGGACTCTGATTGGCCGCAGCCGATCACCTGACCTCCATGTCTGTAGATTTGACTCATCTGGTCTGTTTGTGTGTTTTACCTGTGCAGTTCCCACACACACAGGTTAATACAAGAACCACTTGAAGGACCAGAGGTAGCTCCGAGGTCTCCTGTCTGTCTTCATCCTCTCCCTGCTGTTCCCGTGCCTTCATGATGGTTTTGCGTTATGTCCTCAGGTTCCTCAGTTAGCTGTTCAGCATCGGAGAACGGTGCGTCCCACTCTCCTCATCCTTCCAGAGCACTGTCCCCTTTTACGTTTGCGGCCCGCGGCCTGCGCGACTCACCTGCAGCTCCCGCAGCACTGCCTGCACACACTCGTAGGGAAGATGTTTCCTCAGCTTTCTATGCCTCTTTATTCATTTACTGGAATAAAATAAACTCCATCTCCCATGAAAAAAAACAACTGCTGTTCTTGTCCGCCGTCAGCCAGCGCAGTAAATATCATCACATAAAATTTACACATCTACACAGTGAAGACTTCAGGAGGGGGGGGGGCCTGGACTCTGATGTGCTCCCGGAGAACAGCTTCCCCCATCCTCCTGAGAACATCTGCCACAGTGCGCAGCATCCCCCATATTACAAGCCAGCCACCGGAACGCGGCGCCCTGATTGTTGAGCTCCATCAGGATCTATAGCGTCCTTTGCTGAAGGTGGACCCTGCGGCAGAAGTGGAGCTCCTCAGGCTCAGGCGGTGTTGGTCTCTGGGCTCCCGGGCACCCGTTGCTTGTTGTATTTGCGGAAGAAGGCCTTCCCCAGCTCGTAGCTGCTGATCATGATGGCGCAGGCGGGGGCCACCTTGCACACCCTGGGCAGGAACCCTGGAGGAATACACACACGTCACCGCAGCCGCAGTCACGCCCGGGACGGCCAAGCTACACCCACCTGCAAACAGCCCCCGGACGCCGTGCTCCACCATAATCCTCCTCATCACTTTGATGGTGGATGATGGCACCCGGTTGGACGCTGACCACACACACGCAGGCACAGTTAGCATGTGAGTATCTGCCAACATTAAACCCTTCAGTGACCAGGACCACCAGGACTGTATTTACCGTTCATGGCCATCAACTCCCCGAGCTCCACCTGCCTCCTGGTCTTCACCACGTCAAAGGGCAGCGTCACGATGGCGGCGATCTGGAAGGAGTCATACTCTGGTGAAGGCCAGTCGGCAGAGATGACACACGCACGTGAGTTGTGCGTCGCTGAAGCGACGTGGGGTTATGAAATGACTCCCTGAAGATACAGGGAAAGTTACATTCCTCATGGAAGTGCTCAAAGTCTGGTAAATGCAGCAGTCTCCTCCAAGGGTCAGGAAGGACTCGTCTTATTAAAGACTTTTATTAATCCCTTGCGGGAACTTCCTGTCTGCATTGGAACCCGTCATGGAAGAACCATGAGCAGTTGGCAGCCACTTACCGGCGCCAGGGGAGCAGCTTCCGGCTCGACAACACTTGGGCAGAGTGGGAGGAGCCGGGAATCCAACCAGCTCCACCCCTGAAGCCCCTATTTTCATTTTTATATTTAGTTACACTCTGTCACTGACACAAGTATTGGTCCGGTACAGCCGCAGTACTGAGTCTCTCCTGTCTTTACGTTCTGACTGCTTCCCGAGGTGTTGCGGGCAGTGTGGTTTCCATGGAAACCGCAGACTCACGGTGCCGGAGGTGGCCCCGGACACGAAGGTGATGGGCAGCGTGGGCTCGGCGGTGCGGTGCCTCTGGCACAGGAAGCTCTTGAACCTCTCGTAGTTGAACCAGTACATGGCGGAGAAGGGCACGTCCCGCAGCAGTGTGGGGCCCAGGCCTCGCCACAGGGACCGCCAGCCGTCCGCATGCACCGCCGTCCGCACACAGCCACGCAGCTCCCTGTAGGACAGCTTCCGGGACTGCAGCTTGGTGCGCAGCAGCTCCAGGGGGCTGATGACGGAGACGGAGCCCACTGCAAACACAGAGACACACAGGGTGAAGGTCCGCGGCGACGACCCGACACGACCGCTTTCAAGAGCAGCAGGCGGATGCTGTTCTTCCTGCGAGGTCATTGTTGTCTTTGAGCTGTTTATCCTCGGGTCTTTCCGGACCTTCTGCGGAGGCTCTCCGGTCGGCCCGGTCTCCACCCTCCGCCCTCCTTTTAACAACTTCTCAGGCGCTTATTAAAAGTTGGCCTCAGAAAGTTTCCCGTGGCGTTCCGGGAATTAAATCCATGGAGGGGCGAGCCCGAGGCCGAGTGCACCCATCTTAGAAAGATACCGCCGTTCGAACGAGTCGGGTTAATTAAAGTTGATAAAGAATTCAGACGTGTCCTGGAGGATGAACAGTACACGCGGATATGAACGGATGACTGTGGCCTCCATCCAACCACACAGCACTGGCTCCACCCTGTCTTCAAATGCCGTTCCACCGTGGTCAAACTCCCACTGTGTGGACGTGAACATTAAACTCTAGTTTGCTAGCAAGTGTTTAGCTGAGCTTCCTGTCCATCGGTGTCAGTGTTGTGTCTCTGCGGTGGGAGACGAATCCACACACACACACACACACACACACACACACACACACACACACACACACACACACACACACACACACACACACCTGCGAGCTGAGTTGAAAATAGCAGCAGTGTGTTTAGAAACCCAGCAGAGCTCCAAATCCTACTCCTAAATCTGAACAATATATCAGTTTCTGTTTGCATACGGAAAATGAAATGCAAAGAGATGGATTGCGAGCTTAACTCAGATTATTTTAAATAGCTGATTAACCCCTGCCTGTGGCCACAAGGGGGCGCTGTGATCGCTGAGCCCCTGGCAGTGATTGGAGTGGACACAGCGATGCTGCTGAGCTAACACTGGAACCAGGGACGGCAGGTTCGCAGAACCTTTCCATGAGATTTTCCTTGGCTGGTGGTTAGCCTCGCGGCTATCTGAGCTCCAGGCTCTGGCCTGGTTGCCGCCCACCTGTGAATCCTGTTCGCTTCAATCCGAGCTGCCTCGCTGGTCACACCTGTCAAATGTACTTTTTTCTGCCTCGGCCCGTCCCTGTGTGTGTGTGTGTGTGTGTGTGTGTGTGTGTGTGTGTGTGTGTGTGTGTGTGTGTGTGTAAACTCACCCCGAGCAGTCGCCCCGGCGACAAGGGGTGCGAAGGCGGCATGATCACCCATCCTGTGCTTCAGAGCCGTGTTCAGCTGGTCATAACACGTGAAGTAGATGACCGTGGCTGGGACGGCCATCACCCTGGAGACCAAGTCACGACAGACACTGGTGTGAGAATCCAGCGTGAGCAGGGCACAGGGTGGGTAGTGTCACGCTGCAGGAACCACGTGGTTGTCTCACGGTTTCCTCTGTGTGACGCACGACCGTGAACCCCGGCGTGGAGGGCGGAGGACGCGGCGTGAGAAACTCCTTTCACTATAGAGTCAACGCCACGCCGACGGTGCGAGCACGGGGGTTCGGACAGGGATGGGTCGAGAGGAGGAGGAGGAGGAACGACGGTCTTATGAAGGACTCACAGGGTTGGGGGCAGGCCGCTCCACAGGGACCGGACTCCTTCTCCGCGCATGATCTTGATAAAAGCGTCCTGCAGAGGTAAAGGTCTGGATTGAGAAGGGTTTCCAAGCGTCCGGGAGCCATGACCAACTCCAACGTACATCTCTGACAGCTATTGGATGATCTCAGGCCCAGGATGCAGAGATCAGCTCCTCTGACCTCTTCCCCCTGGACAGATCATCATTTCGCGTGAGGGACAGTCTGATAGCTACGTGCCCTGTGCAGGGGTGGGGTGGGGGGGGGGGGAAGTTCCCCTCTGCATTTGCTATACACTGGAAAAGTTGTGGTTGTGTAATACCCCTGCTCTAGAGAACGGTGTCCACATGGCTGTTTGGCCGAAATCTACTTTTCTACTTCTTCTACGCGTGTGTCCAAACCCTTTACCAGAGTGCCGGTGAAGTGGCCGGGGGCTTTGTACCAGGCCTTGGAGTTCCCGTTTTCACACACACACAGATGGTCCATGAGTCCGTTGCAGTAGACAAAGCATTTCCCTTCAGATTGGAAAGGGGTGTTAGAGAAAGCCGAACGTGACGGCGCGGGAACAGAGGAGGTCCTGCTCGTCCTCACGTACCTTTGAGGAAGGGACGGTTCTGGGCTTGAAGCCTGATCTTCACAACGTCCAGCGGTGTCACTGAAACCCACCAGAAAAGGAGGCTCTTTGACATCGCTTGTCGGTGAATTATGGAAGGCCAGCATGGACGGCATAGAGCCAAAACTAACAGCAAACGGATCGTGAGGCGACAATGGGGCACCGTTGTAAATGGAAAAGGTTTTCATTTGTATCCAAATATAATATGAGCCTAATTTATCGCATATCAGAAGCTGAGCAGGCTGTCTGTCGTGGCTCTAAACCTGATGGGATCAGCCAGTGAGTCAGACAATCATTCAGAAACTGCACGGAGTCTGGAGGTCAGAAGGTTCAGAACAAGGATGTCAAATGAAAGAGAAACAAATAGTAGAGTGCTATTATTGTGGCAGCCTGCAGTGGCCACCAAGCCTTGGACACATATGCTGGGGTTGTCTGGAAGCCACTCTCATTTACAGAAAACACTCACCTGGGTGTGTGTGTGAATGTGTGAGGCGGGGTTACTTCTCTGAGAGAGGAAATGTTTAAGTCTTTAGAATTTGGCAGTTATGCAGTGATTGGTTGATAGAAGAAAAAAAAGGTTGCATTTCACTCAAACGTATAACTTTACATTGCAAAATGAGGAGAACTTTGCAGTGGTCTCCTGATGTCCAACCGGAAGCTGTCTCTGCTGCCCCACAGTTGAATAACACAGATCAATCACCGACCCGAAGCCGTCCGGGTGATTCGTTTAAAAATCGACCAGTAGCTGATTAATCGTCGGAAAAACTGTGTCATTCCGTCAAAGCTTTCCCTTCTGATGGGATTGACGCAGAATCCCGAGCGACCATTAGCATCACAATCATCTTCTCACCGAACAGAGACGTGAGCAGGGCTCCGGAGCACGACGACACCATCTGCTGCACTGGGGTGATGCCGTTCCCGGCTGGAGCAGAAGACTTCTGAACGCTCATGCTGGAGCCTTCAACACACACACTGAGAGAAACACGCATGAGATACACATCAGCTGTCAGAGCGATGCTAGCGGCTAACTGAAGCTGGGCTGGCTAACCTCCCGCCGGCTAAAGGTGCTTAGTGACCGGAGTCTCCCGTGGAGGTAAATGTCCCTCGTCGTCTGCGAACGTTGTCGTCTCCTCCTGGTCTTTGAGCTCTTCTTGAGCCGGGAGTCCGGACGGGAAGCCACCCCCCGCCGGGAAGCAGCGTGACGCCGTCACGAAAACACGGCGAACTGTTTGGTAACATCACTTTCATTCTGACTCAACCGCGGAGCCGCACTTTCCTTTAAAACATCCACGGGTGGGGCAAGAAATTTAAAACTATTGCTGAGGACGGTCTTCGGGCGAGTTAACAGAAAACACAGCCAGTTTGTTAAAAAAAACTCTTCAAGACGACGAGTATTTATTTCACATTATTTCACGCTTTTCGTTTTGTGTTTTTTCGATGATATGGAAACATCGCGTCTGAACGGAAGCGCGATGTTTACTCAAGACTCTAAGGTTGCCAGATAAAACGTAAAGAATCCGCCTCCGAGAAAATAGTCTTGTTATCTTTCGAGAACACTAGAGAGAAATAACAAAGCAATCCTCAGATTATTTTTATATTTCAAAATAAAAGAGGAGGATGAATAGGACGAGTCGTGTCATTTGTGCTGGTGAGCACCTGGAAGCAGGAAAAGGAAGCCAGATTGGCGGATACTGCGAACATGGCAACGTTGCAGTAGCCTCCGCTCTATGTCCGAAGCGGGAAATGGGCGCTTTGTGAAATATCAGAATGAAAGTTTATAATTCAGGGCTTTAAGAGCTTAAACGGCTGTAAAACCCTTCGAAGGCACTCGGTGAGTGCCAACAGAAACATGCGAACTTGGCTTTTGTATCATTTAAATCACCCAAAACGACGAATGGCCGTTACGCGAGCTAAGCGGCTAACTTTACCGACCGGGAGCAGGGGCACCTGAAAGTTTACGGTAATGGAAACCCATCTTTTCAAAGTCATGAACACCTTCAAATAAAGAGAACGTTTTGTAAATATTCCGGTAAATAGAAACTTCTAGCTGTTTTAATAACTGCTCTGACGACGCTGTCTTCCTTCAACAGCTGTGTGTTGGTGACCGGCCCCCTCCTGGATGTCCTCTCCGAGTCCCGGTTCCGGGAAGACGGGCTCCTCCATGACCGAGAACAAGATGAACAATACGAAAGCGAAACGCTCCCAGCGAGCCGGCTGCAGAGGTACTGACCCCAGGCCCCCGACTCAGCCCCGGCGCTTTCGCTCCTTCTCTTCCGGGAACGGAGATTCGCAACTTTACCGTAATAACCGGCGCCTTGAAAATGTAGGAGCCTCCAGTCCTGCATGATCTCTGGCAGGAACCGCAAATCGTTCAAAGCAAGGCTTGTATCGCTGAGAGACAGGGTACAGATCAGAGCTCCTCCCAAACTGTTGAATGTGTGTGTTTCTGGTTGCTGCTTGGCCTCTGCTGTGTGTTGTGTTAGAGTCTGAGCTCAGCTGGCAGCAGCACCTCCTAAGCCTTGCACAGACGCACCCCTCAGTACGCCAACCCTGCTGCAAGCAGCGATTACTGGCTGCAAGTCGAAAAACACCTGCCACCACAGAACGTCTCCGGAAGCCTTAACTTCTTTCGGTCCCCAAAAAACTTTTTAGATACACATGAACCCATGGCTGGAGCAGAGGAACCCCAAGAACAGTAGACAGAACACTGACAATATAATAATAATATAATATTCAATAATAATGAATATTCCACCAAATACGTCAATTTATCTGGGAAGACACCCGGTATGGACGTCAGTATCCTTTAGATGCTCACGGTCATCTAAATCCAGGAGGTGACCTTCTATGAGAGGACAAAGCTGGTGTCCTCTGTGTGTTCCAGGTGCAAACCGAGGTGAGAAGATGGCCGTGCCCCCGTTGGAGGCATCCGCCCAGCCCGCACACATCAAGCCCTTTGCCGGGAAAGTGTTTTACCTGGACCTGCCGTCCAGCAGGGTGGCCGAGGCTCTGGAGAGGGATCTCAAGGACCTCGGAGGGGTGAGACATGCTCTTCTAAGATCTCCTCCTGCTAAAATTCCGACAACGGGACACTGTTTTTTTTTTTTTTGTTAGTTTGTTTTTGTGGTGCGATGCAGCATGTGTGTGCAAACAGGGGGTCAGGGTCTACCTCCCCATCAGCTGGCGTCAGCTGGATGGTCCAGCACCTTCTGTCCAGACCACCTGCAGTGTGAAAAGTAGCTGTAGTTTTCTGAAACGTGTGCGCTGATATGGGCCCATCCCCGGCTGATACGGCACTTCGGCGGCCTTGTTTGATTTTAGCTCCGCCTTGTCCTGACGTGGAGGTGCTCCAGGCCTGGGCAAGGCCTGGAGACCTCACAGCTTCTCCTCTCAGGGGAGGTTGGTGGAAAAGCGCAAGCATGATGGCGCTGCCACATGCGTCGCCCCCCCTGAGCTGCAGGCCAAAGGTGACCGGAGGTGCTGCCGCTCACATTCACAAATTCCGATTGACCTGACCAACCCTGAGAAACAGGAGCTCCCTCTGCCATGCCTGGCTCCACGCTAAGAAAGTTAAAGATTTGACAGCCGGAGTCCCACCCCGCCGAGGTTTGCCCGTCCGTATCGCCGTTTCAAAGAAGACCTTCCACCCCCGCTGGGCCTTCATCCACGTGAGGAGGCCATGCGTATGTTTGTGGAAGATAGAAGCTGTGGGGTGAAACCCAACACGCCAAACTCCTGCTTGGTGTTTGTCAGAAGCAAGCGTCCATCCGTGCTCTCCGTGCCATTGCTGCCACTCAGGGACGAGTCAGTACTGAGTTGTTTGCGAGGAAGCGCACCGATGGAAGGTCTCCTCTGTTTCCCAGCACGTGGAGAAGTTCTTCAGTAAGGACATCAGGTATCTGGTGTCCAACAAGAGGGAAGCCAAGTATGTGTGTGGCCTCGGGCGGGACTCTCCGGTCCCCAGTCCGGTGTCTGGTCCGAGCTCCCCCCAGGCCCGGGGGTCGACGGGTAACCCGAAGAACAAGGCTGGCGCTCGGACAGATGCGGTGGGTTCTCCTACAGTTCAGGTTCCCCCTCACCAGCCTCCCTTTTCACTTGGACTGTTGTCTTTGCAGGCCATCTCCAGCCGGGGGAAGTCTCTGGTCCAGAGGGCAGTGAAGGAGAAGGTCGGTTGCAGGGCCTTCCCGCTGTTCCACGGGACCTTCCTACAATCGCTCCTCACCAAGTAAAGAGGCTTTTCTTTTCAGGAAAGGCTGCAAGTCAACAAAATCCTGTCCAAGGCTCTGGAGTGGGGTGTGAAAGTCCTCTACATCGATGGTACGCCACCGTGCTTCTGCGCACGTGGGGATAGGAGCAAACCCTGCACTGACTCTGGACCCTCAACGGCTCTTGCAGATATCCTGGCTTACGTGGAGAAGAAGAAGAAGGCCCTCGGCGTCCGGTGTCCCGACCCCACTGCGGACAAAACAAGCGTAGGAGACTCATCACCGCCATTGTTACCTAAATAGCATTGGTTATGTGGGGTGGCTGAGTTCTGTGTTCCACGCGGCAGGTTGGTGCCCAGGCCCCGGCCAAGCTCTGCCTGCACCGCGGCAGAGGTGAGGACAGCGCGGCCGCCATGCTCTCCGCGTCCACCCGTCCGTCCCCTGTTACCAGACTCCGCGGCTTTGTGTTCCCAGGGAGGAGAATCAGGGAACCCTTCGTGAAAGTAGAGGACAGCAGCAGGTCAGAGGGTTCGGCGTGCGCTCTCCTCTCCGGCCCAATGTCCTGCTTGTGATTGACCTCCCTGTGGGTCGGCTGTGTGACCAGGCTCTACCGGCCCATCTACCTCACCTTGGCCACCCTGCCGGAGATCAACCTGGGCATGCCGGCGCCCTGCTGCCCCTTCCAGCTGGAGGACAAGGACCAGACGGGGCCTGGGCAACGGGGACTCAGGTTTGGAGAGGGCCGTCTCTGCCAGAGAACAGCCACACCCACATCACTTCCCGTCATCGCCGCCGCTGCCGCCTCCGTGTCACACTCAGGTGGTGAGAGGAAGCTGACTGTCCTGGTTTCTTCTGGTCCACAGAGGAGCCCGGGCTCCGGCCAGCGAGAAGAAGGCGCCTGGCCGTAGGAGGAGCAAGGACAAGAAACGGGCCGGCTACTGCGAGTGCTGCGCCATGAGATATGAGAACCTGACCGCGGTGAGGGACGGGCTCGGAACCCCAGCAGAACTCACCGCTCCTAGAAACGTTAACATCTTCTCAACAACTGCCAGGAGAGGTTAAGGAGGTCCAGTTTGGTTTGAAACCGCAGTCAGTAGTTCAGAGGAGATGAGCTGAGAGGGTGCGGCTTGATCAGGGGTCGGGGATATCACCGCGTTTTGTGGAGAGAGAGTTCCACCGGGGAGACCAGAGGAACCTGTAAACCCGTGTGGCTTCTAGCGGGCTCTGACAGCTCCAGTCTGTAGGACATTCACACCAAGAGCTGGAACACCTAAATTCACCACAGCCTGAAGATCTTCCACAGACGAATCCGCCTGAGAGTGTATTCCATTGCCAGATGTGAGTGATGCTCTTCTGTCTCTGCAGCATCTGAAGAGCGAGTGTCACAGGGCTTTCTCCACCAGCGACGAGTACCAGGTTCTGGACAAACTGGCCTCCACTCTGCGCTGCGACATCGCCCGGCGAGATGAAATGTAACTCCTTCGGGTTCTTCCCCTTCCGTGCAGGCCGAACCCCGTTCAATCCACACAGGGGGAGGTAGATATTTGACAATGCTCTCCTCCGTTCTCTGTTCCCATCAGACCAAAAGCCAGTGGCTCCTCCGCCCTGATGGCCCGGGGCCCGTGCCAAGGACCCGGGCCCAGGTGGGAGGAGGCCCCGGCGGGCCAGAGGGTCTTTGGCATTCCAGGGAGGAGACTCAGAGGGACCGGATCCTCCTCCTCCGACAGGCTGACCTTCAGGAGAGTGGCTCGTAAGCGTCCCTGTGGCCAGGCCCCCGCGGCCCCCTGCCCCAGGGACTGCCGCCACCCGGCGGGAACAGCACCCTCTGCCAGCGAGGCTCTTGGCTGCGATCCCACCGGAGGTCCTCGGCCGGAGCAGGACATCCGGACACGTTCCACAGATGGCGGCCGACAGGGGCCGGAGCTCCCGCAGGAGAACCGCACGTCCAGCGGGGCGGCGGTGGACGACCCGCCCAAGCCGGAGAGCGCCTCCCCCGTCCTGGAGATCCGGAGGAAGGTCAGAGTCTGCAGATCCAGAAGGTGGACGGTGGACGGGCGATTTCCGCTGCCGGGAGCAGAGAAGCCCGGCACCTCCGGAGAGCCGTCCCTGCTGCGCCTCTGGGAGATCTTCAACTCCAGTGACACCACCGACGGGGAGTTCCCGGGCTTCGAAGACTAGACGTGACCGCCGTGGACTTCTTCTGGTTCTCTGCGGACCTGGAACAGAAGGACGGAGCAGCTCCCTGCCTGTGAAGGGAATCCGTGTCCGCCTACTTTCTACATATAGAGCAGCTTCTCCTGTGCTGAGGGTGTTTCAAACCGGCATGGAGACAAGATGCCCCAGGTCCTCTTTCAGGGTTTCAGTGTCAAATGGAAGTGTGGTGACTCTGCATCTTCTGCCCCCTCCACCAAAAAGTAAAAGGAGAAGAAACCGCACGGTGAGGAGCCATCGTACAGACTGAACAGGAACTAAAGTGGCCAACGTTCTCCTCACCCTTTCCTCCCACCCAAAGCCGAGCAGCTCGATAAGGTGGTCGTCTTGTGGGACCAGATGTCTGCAGGACCTGCTGCAGAAGGTCTCCTGCCCGGCAGGGATCCAGCGGTCATGGTCTGAGAGGCCGGGCAAGGTGGACACCACATGTTTGTTGGTGGGATGGATGGAGGTGGTGATGTCACCCGTCAGGATCTCTGATGTGGTGTTGTCCCTCACCCAAAGAAGAACATCTCCCAAACATCCATGTTTTGATGACTTTTCACTTTGTTGATTTTAAAATGAATTTATTTTCCATGTCAAAGTGTTGTGTCTCAATGCTGCCACTTCCTCTGCTAGCACAGATGCTACCGCAGGCTCACACCTCAAGGGTGGGCTGCTGGCCTTCTGGAGCTTTGTCCAGCTGACCAGGGACAGGGACCATCTCATGACTACTGCCAGTGGAGCTTCCTTCTCCAAGGACATGATCTATAGATGAGCCCCACCTACCCTCGGTTTCCAGGCAGAGATGAAGATGTGGAGGTTCTCTTTGGGGGTGAGGAGGATGGAGAGGATTCGTCAGAGTGACAGCACATGCTAGATGTTCTGGACTGAGATGGACAGGAGGGCTGGAGAAGATCTGGGTCGAAGGATGCTGAGGTTGGTGGAGGTCTGGAGGAAGACCAGAGAGGAGGGTATGGGTGGAGGGGAGGGCGTCGGTGTCAAGGGAGAGGGTCAGATGGTGCTAGATGATTGGCTGTGGCCCCTGAGTGGAGCAGCCCAAAGGAGGAGGAGAAGAAGAGTCTTGAAAATGAAAGCACCTCCCAGCCATGGGCCTGACCTGCTGCTCTGGTGGGGCTCCCAGGCTACAGTTGGAGGTCCGTGAGGAGAGGCTGGAATCTGCTGAAGGTACTGAAAGCGTGTGAGGGATTTGACGCTCCTGGTGACATTTCAGCGTTTCCCTCTGAGTCCTCTGTCCATAACCCACCCCCTGACATCCACAATGCCTGAGCGCTCGCACTCACACACATACACACACACACACTCCGGTGTGGTGCACCAGCGTGGCGTCCTGGCTCTCCACGGCTGGGACTGGAGGCAGCAGGTCAGGCGGGAGGCGATCTTTGAGCCACTGACATTTAAACAGAAGGTCTGAGTGATGTTCTTGCAGGAGCAGAAGAGAGGAGGAGGCATTATGGGATGGAGGGATTTCCATCAGCTCCATATCTGGACCAGCTTAGGCAGCTGGGGAGGGTGGAGGTCCTCCCTGCTGCACCACTCCATCCATCCTCCCTGACAGACCAACAGGAGCCGCTGTGCTCCATGCCGGAAGCCTGGGTCTGCTCCGCTGAGGGACCAGGAGAACATCTACTCTGCAGAAACCTGGACGTCTCCGGTCGCCTCTGACCTGCCATGTCCAGATGTTTCCACTGCTGAGGAGAGACAATGACTTGGCAAGACGAGGTGGTGCATATGTTTGGGAGATGGCCCGTGTTTTAGTCAGAGGAAGAGGACTCTTCAGAGGAACGTTGGAGGTTCAACCCAGTGCAGATGACAAAGTGATACTGCTATTGTTGTCTGTATTTGCGGACTGATGTGGGCTTTATTGGAGCAGAGACGTGGATGGAGAACATCTCATCATGAGAGACAGCAATGCTGAAATATCACCCGTGACTATCTGAGTGCAGGTGTTCAGATGTTCAGATGTGTTCTCCACCCAGGACCATAATCACCTCGATGATGTTCAGGAGGACCTGCGTCTCCATGTGACAGCTGTGTCACGGAGGAGGTCCAGGAGCAGCCCTCCTCCTCTCCTCAGCTCATGTTTATGCACCAGGCGTCTCTGCAGTGAGCCGCGGATGGCGATGCGTCCCCGCCTCTTCCTCCTCCTCCTCCTCCTCCTCCAGAGCGGGTGCTGCTCCACGGCTCTCTGTGCGCTCAGACGCGCTGCGCGTTCTTCCCGTCACCCCGTCCTCCTCCTCCTCCTCCTCCTCCTCCGGCCCGGATGCCCCCCGAGCCGCCCCGGACCCCCGCGGCTGTAGCGACGGCCGGACCCACGAGACCGAGCCCGGAATACCGCAGTGTTTTATAATTTCCGCCGGGAGAGGAAGAGGAGGGTGAGCGAGAGCGAGAGAGGAGGAAGAGCGGCCAGGAGCGGGAGGAAGGTGATGCTGCTGAGGATGCGACCGCGATGGTGGATTCCCCTTTTGTGCGTGTGCGTGTTGATGCGCGGCGGCGACCACAGCCGCCCCCCCCCGGTCCGAGGTGAGGCTGCGCGTGCGTGTGTGCGCGATTACGGAGACCGCAATCTGACGATCGAACTGTGAAATCTACGCAAACGGGCCGCCTTTTGTTTATCCGAGTCCACGCCGACACCCACACATACACACATACACACATACACATGCACGCACTACACACTCGTGTCCGTTTTCTGCCAGGACAGGTGGCTTATGAATATCTGTGTTTTCACCCCCCCACCCCGCCGCAGGAGGCGCCACGTCCCGGCCGGAGACGCTCCGCAGCGGCCGAGAGGACGTGGTTCCGCTCCGCCTGCTGCAGCGCAGACACGGCCGGGGACAGGCCGCGCAGGACGGGCTGAGCACCAGGGTGAAGGACGGGCCCGGATCCACGCAGGTACGAGCCACGGAGGAGCAGGAGGAGGACAGCTGGAGGCGCGGCTGCTTCCAGCTTCTTTTTGTTTGGCATAAACATCATCCTCTTCCGCCACCTGATTAGCAGCCGGTGCAGCCGGGGCTTCCGATGCACCGGGCCGGGCCCCGGACCCCCGGGTCTGATGAAGAGGTCCACCAGGGTCACTTGAAGTCCCATCACTCTCACGCAACTCACGTACCCGGGCGTGTGCACGCCTGCCGTTGATGATGATGTTGCGCGGTTCGTCCGGCAGAGGGCGCTGCTGAGCACGACCAGGTCCGCCGCCGCTCCGCCCCTTCCGGTCCGACGTTTGAGGCGTGATGAAGGAGTGATGGGGGAGTGATGGAGGAGTGTGACACCTTCTCATCTCCTGTGAATGAAAGTTGTCTGCTGCACATCTCCAGGAACTTTGCTCTAACCTCCATCTCCCGCTTGACTCATGGGGTGGATTCTCACCTGGGAGGTCCACCTCCGTCTGGTTCTCTCTGAAGGTGTCTTCCACACCTCTGTGAAGTGACCTTCTCTGCACTCCGAATCTAGGTACATCCATGGAGCTGTGGAGATGGCTTTCAGGGTGGAGATGCTTCTGAGGGTGGAGATGCTTCTGAGGGTGGAGATGTTTGAAGGGTCTATCTGCTTGGGGGTCGATGTTGTTGTTTGTGTCATGATCGGCTGGCGGGTTGACACCTTAGGCACATGTGCAGCGCGTGTGGTTAAGGAGCAGTGATCCGGCACGTTGTCCAGCTGGCGACTGCGTGGGGGGGGGGGGAGTCCACGCCAAGCCTGTCCGGATGGAACATGTGGACGGGATCAGGACATCCGGTGCAGACGTCGGACCGGTAGGCTCGCACGCTCCTGTTCACGCAGTTTGAGTGAAGTGACTGAAATGATTGTCCATGGGGTTTCCAGCGCGTACCGAGGTGGAATGAATGGTCTTGGTTTTGTTAATTCTCTGCGGATCACTGTGGGTCGAGCCGCAAAGGGCCGGAAGGAGGGAAATGGCGGGCCGGAAACAGCGGATGTGGAACGAAATGTCAAATTTACTGCACGAGCCTCTGGACTTAAAGTTGGATGCCTGTATGAAAGGGTTGGAAGGGTTGGAATCCAGCTGCAGGCTGGACCTCAGCTCCTGGACACCTGACATGGGTTCCACGCAAAGGTCCGACTTTGACCGTTACAGCGGCACATTCAACAAACAATGTCATTCAATGGTTGAATGGAAAGGAACACGTTCCCATTCATCCATCCATCCATCTTCTACCGCTCACCCAGGTGGGGTCAGCCTGAGCACGGCGTTTGTTATGGACAGTCCGTCACAAGCACAGAAGTCCAGTCACAGAACAGCACTGGGTTTTGGATCTGGGAGGCGTTCCTCCCAACCACGCCCTTCCAGGTCTCGCTGGTCTTTCCAGCAGCCCATCTCGGAACCCCAAAAAGGGTGGGTAGTCTGAGCTGCTGTCGGGTGCGTAGTCACAAATGATAGTCAGAACCTGTCCGCCGACCCGGAGGGGGAGTGAGGCTCCCCTCCTGTCCGCCGGGTTGAGCCCCGACTAACTGGCGCCGAGTTGGGAGGCAACCAGTATGCCCACGCCTGCCCGGCCCCTCTCACTGGGGGCAACTCCAGAGTAGAAAAGAGTCCAACCCCTCTCAAGGAGACCCAGCTGTGCGTTGAGGCGAGTCTGAATACCAGAGAAGGGACATTCCCTGTCTCAAAGGCCGGCTCCTGCAGCCGAGGGTCGAACCGGCCGCCACTCCGCTCACAATGCACCCAGCCCCCTGGCCCTTCTTGTTGGGGTTCACCCAGGGGGAGTTCAACAGGACTGGGAACATGAGCGTTGCACAGGACACAGCACCTCATGTAGGCCCACGGGATGATGTGAAGCAGCTGGTAGCAAATCAAATGTTCAAAGCAGACGATCTGCACAAATCGCTGCAAGTGAAAAAGGCTCTGGAAGAGGTAAAAGGTCCTCTGTCTCAGGCACCTCCTCTGCTCGCATCGAGGCAGAAGATGATTTAGCTGCATCCATGGCACAGGATCAGCATGCACTGGAGGAGGAAGAGCAGCAAAGAAGCAAACGTAAGGACAGACGCACAAATAGGATGAAGTAATTGCAGTACACTTGGCCAAAGGGAGTGCGCTAAGGGCTGTTAGCCTCTGTAACAGACTGCTCATATGCAATGGACTCTCACCTCCAATTGGACACGAAAGTTCAGTGTGGATGCTGCCCCTTTCACGCCTCGGAGGCTGGAAACACTTGAACGGCAGTCCAGAGTCACAGCCGGCGATCAGGTGTCAAAGCCTAAATCACAGGCGGACCAACGCGACTCACTCTCAGCCTCCTGCTTTACAGCGCCACCTACCTGAGGCCGATCTCAGCACAGTGCTCATCATGACCCAATGTAACATGGAGCCATTCTCTACGCTGGAGGTTCGGGAGCCAATGGGCAGCAAAAGAAGGTTCTTGTTATTATGAAAAGGCAGAATGAAATAATAGGGATTCAACAGCAGCAACGTTCAGCCCTGTTCATGAGAGTCTGAACATGCTGTTGTCTAGCTGTTCCAGTGATTGCCTGTACTTTCTTCAGCTGATCACCAGAGGTCGCTCAGGGGACCTTGTCAGAAGGTGCCCAAATATGAACCCAGCCAGGGGCTACGCTTAGGCGAAAGTCCGACCACAGGAACATTTTTGAGCCAAACAAAGGGTCGCAGCTTCTGATATGGACAAGGCCTTGTCATGGGCTCCGATTAAATCAGAGGCTGGTAAGGCACTCCAAGACCGCAGCTTATTTCTGTGAGGCTGTTCCAATGCAAAGAACGAAGTGCAGTACATGTTTGAAATGGATATGCCTGCTAAGGTACTGACAATAGCAAAGAAGCTGTTGTAGAAGCTGAGTGATGGATGGAGGACAACTGCTTTTGAAATTCAAGCGGTGTCTCCAAAGGGCTACGTTCCGTGATCATCTTCATTTCATTGAAAGGCAAGCAAGGATTCTAACAGTTCCACGATTGGGGGAACATTCAAGATGCATCAACAGCATGAAACCGACGAATGAACCAAAACCTAGATCTACGCCAAGAGAAAGTAGTTTTGCCACAACTGTGACCACCATAGAGAACTTAACAGTGAAACAAGGAAGGAGACCTGGCACGCTCTCATCAATCTGTTTTGTGAGGATGGACACGCTTTGGGGTTTTGCTCTGGGATGGGGAAAAGGGCCTCATAAGGAGAAGATCCCTGTTTCAAGGGAAAGGGAGTTTGCTTTGGCTGTTTGGCAGCAAAGACTGTCCACAGCGGCTCTCGTGCAAAGTAAGCAGTTTGAACCCCCCCTTGATGCTTCACTTAGGAAGCGCCAGGTGTTGCAGTGGACTGTGCTCGGGCATCCAGAGTGACGACTGGGGCTGGTGGTCATGACTGCAAGCCTCCTATAGTTGGAGTTCAAATGAAATCCAAGTAAAGAAACCCCGCAGTGGTTACTAATGCCTTCCATGGTCAGGGTAGCAGGGCTGTTTTCTGCACACTAAACCTCATGAACTGGCTCACCTTCTCAGGAAAAGGTTGTTAATAGCCACGTGATCACAGGCCTGGAGGTGGCTGGTTTAAACGGGGGAGACATATTCGGTCGGATAATGGAACAAACTTCATTGGAGGAGAACGTGAGCTGAGAGAGGCCATCAGAGGTTGGACTCAAGGTCAGATAAAAGGTGTTGCCAAAATCTTCTTGTCGTGGCAACTGGATTTTCTTCACTTGATGTTTCGCCCCTCCTCCCAGAGGCTTCTTCGGTTCGAATGGCCTGTGGGGAGTTTCCCAATATAACACCAGTCCAGTTGCCACGATAAAAAGGTTTTGAGAAGAATTCACCATGACTTGGATGACTGAGAACCCTCACAGACATAGCTAGTGTTCTCCTTCAGAAAGAGAGGGAGTGGCTTTTGAACCCTCTAGCTGGATGGCACCATGTTGGCACCTGGGAAAGGTTGATCAGATCTGTGTGGAAGGTCTTGAATGTCATCCTTAAAGTACAAAATCTTGAAGTGGAGGGACCGCACACTGTCCTCTGTGAGGCTTCAACCCTAATGTTCTCCAAACTTTAAGTACCTCCGGGAAATTTCAAAGAAATGAGATTGTTGGTCCTGGAAGCAAATCCAGTACCTGTCCAATCTCTTCTGGAAGCCCTGGACCCACAGCTGCAGAAACGTCTGAAATCGGCCGGTATCAGACCCAGTTTTGTGGATTCTTGTGGAAGAGATGGCGCCCCAGAGCCCAAGGGTCAGGAGAGGAGTTCTCCAAACCTTCCAGGACAAACGAGGATGTGGGCGACGGCTTTGAATCAAAACCAAGAGCAGCTCTTTGGAAAAGCCCCTGACCAAAGCCTCGATTTTGTTGGCCGACGGGGCCCTGGCTGAGAGGTCTCTCCTTGAAGCTGAACTTCAGTAGACCTGGCTTCCATTCCAGGGAGAAGAGCACACGGAAGGACTGAAAACAGGGACAGGGGTGGATTTTATCATTTCATGTTTCTTGCTTATTTGTTGTAATGGGATTATGGTTCTGATAGTTGGGGCAGGTTGTGGGAGCTATCTGCCAGGGCATACATGCTGGTGTTGGCGTCGGGTTGAAGCCTTTAGAACTGCATGGACAGGTGGTGGAGGAGCAGGGACCGAGTGGATGATGTGTTCGCTGCGTTGTCTGCTAGCGAGAGGCTGCATTGGGGGGGCGTGAGACCAGTCCTGCTCCTGGAAACATAGCTTGACATGGTCACAAACCACAAAGTGGATTCATCAGTCTGCAGGTGGAGATGGATCTGGAGGGGGAGATGGATCTGCAGGTGGAGATGGTCCTGGGCTGGAGGAGGAAGTGGGTCCAGTGTGCATCATCAGCCTCCTGAGAGTTTGAACGCCACCGTTTTGATCATTTATGTGCTGTTTTTAGATCAACGGCCTAAAAACAAAACTGCCAGGTGTGCGTGTGTGCGTGCGTGCACCTGCGTGCGTGTGCGTGCGTGCGTGCGTTATTTATAGACGTGTACTATTTCGGTCTCAGACAAACAGCCTGGCTGCTCAGTGAGGCTGCTGGGGTTCTGGTGGAGGACTGAATGCTTGCAGTGAAATCAGAAGGTGTGTGTGTGTGTGTGTGTGTGTGTGTGTGTGTGTGTGTGTGTGTGTGTGTGTGTGTGTGTGTGTGTGTGTGTGTGTGTGTTGGATTAAAAGCGCTCAGTCACACTTTGATAGTGTGTGTGAGAGTTGGCTCTGCTGTGACCCAGAAATCAATGGAAGGAGAATCAAACTCTGCAAGGCTGCTCTCATTAGCCCCCCCCGCTCC
>CAAKHD010004602.1:0-20881 GCA_901007705.1 Fistularia tabacaria
GCTCTCTGGTTGGCTTAATGTTTGAAACATACAAACAGCAAATTTTAGCTCTGAAAGTCTCCTCTAAATGATTGGCTGCTGCCAATGTAGGAGATCTCACCTTTCTCAGAAAGGTGTGTCCACAATTTAGTCCTAGTTCCTTAGCTCATCCAGTCTGGCCACAGACAGTATAACAGTGGGACTCATAGTTCAATTCCCATGATGCCTATAATCTTTTTTCCATGTTTGGACTCCAATCAAAGATGTCACAAATATCACTTTAATCTAATATTTAAGGTCTTTTTTAGTTCACTTTGTCATGTGTGGCCCTGCAATTTTTTTGACATAATGAGTTTTTAGATTGCCAAGTACTTTGTACCATGGATATGCTGAGCTTATGAAGGATGTGATGATATAGCATATAATATGTATGTAGACTTTGTAAGTTCACCTTTATATGTCTATTTGTTTCAGAAAATTTTGATGGGAAAGGATGAAGTTAAAAAAATGGTAATTTGTATAGGTTTTTCTGGATACATAAAGTGGATCCATCTAACTCATAAAAGGATCATTTAACCTGAACACACTTCTGCCTCTAGTAATACAAAGTATATCTTTGTTCCCCAAGGAGGAATAGCCACAGCAGCATTAAGCAGCCATGGCTTAAAACTTCATTCATCCCAGTTGGAATGACTGCAAGTCTATAAGTCAACTTTTGAACAGCACATTTAATGATTAGTTGTATTTGATAAAATTGTATCCATTACACGTATTTGGAAATATCTAAAATGAGTATTAGCCAATATTAGATTGCAACCCTGATGGTATGTAAGCTTTTCAGTTGATCTTTTTGAAACCTACAGAAACTCTATATGTACATCAAACATGGAGAGCACAGACTTTTCTTATCAGTACATTGCCTCTTGTAAACAATTAAACAGAACTAACAAACAAACCCAATAAAAATCTCATTAACAATTTAACTCTATTAACACTTTTGGGAACAGTGGAACACGTTCTTTGACATTTGAGACAAAATTATCTAATCTATAACGTGTGCATGCCCTTCTCTGGTTTTTAATATAATGCCAATATAATGCAACAACTTTGCTATTATTATTTGAAATAATACTTTGGTATTATAGGAAAGAGGTATTGATTTTGGAACCCAATGCATTTATTGTGGAGGTAAATGTTATTATTTTAATATTGGACTCATTCTAATTTAATATAGCACAACAAACACATCAGTGTGAGCCGCAGGGGTCTCTTTGTCAGTCTGTCAGCCGCATTCTCCCTTTCTTTGTATTTCTCACTCTCTTTGAGTCTGTCTGATTGTCTGTCTGTCTGTAAGGTTTGTCTGTCTCTCTCGCTCTCTCTGTATCTCTCTTTCTCTCTTTCTTTTTCTCTCTCAGGCTTTCTCACTGTCTCACTCACTCACTCACTCACTCACTCACTCACTCACTCACTCACTCACTCACTCACTCACTCTGTTTCTGCTACTGAATTTCTACCATATATAAGATTTCAGATGTCAAAGTGCAATAACGACTGCTCCCTTGTTTTGATGTTGCAGGCCATGCTTCGGTGAGCAAAGCTTATAATGTGGAAACCTTTTTGTCAAACTCTTGGTCCTTAGTCTTTACAGATCACATTTCAATATCTAATTAAGTAATTATCCTGTTGAATTTTTTATTAAAAAATGTATGTGGACAAGTGGTCAAAACTAAAATTTTAAAAATAAATGCCCAGCTCTAGCTTTCTTGTTTTGTACAGAGCAAAAAGGTCATGGTTAACATTTCACAATTAAAACAATATTAATGTATATTGATTGACCTGCAGTGGAAAACATTCAGGCTGAAGTAGTGCTGCTGAACTTTAGAAAAAGAAAATGGGAACAAATTAAAATCCGGCCAAACTGATGAAGCATCACAGATGAGAGGTGAAATGTCTTCAAGAGAAGAAACTCAAGATCCAATTGGCACAAAAACCAATTAAATGTTGGTCAGTTCCAGCCATCAGCACAAATCTATCACAAATATTTGACAATGAAGGGGTTTCACCTGTAGTTCACTAGTCAATGGCAGTATGATAATCAAATACTGAAGGACCAATGTTGTCAGAGCCTCCTTAAAGAAGGAGCAGTCACTTGCATGAGGACTGCCCCCTGGTGAACTACTATGTCAGTCTCTCTAGCAAGGGAAGGCAGAGACTGCAGGGTAAGAGAAGGGGATGTCATGGAAGACTACCCCTCTACACGATGTATCATCAACAGATTAGATATCACAGATTAAAATATCCTGCCAGTGGTAAAACGGAGTAGGCTGAAAAACAGTAGATAAACTGTGGACGAATCTGGCACTCAGTGCTGTATCGATTTAGGCAAGACTTAACAATCATGACAAAAAATATGGGTCTTGCAAGGCCACCAGGAAGACCATAAGACACTATCTGAAACAACATACTTTATAAGATATACCCACATTGGACAATGTAAAAGATATACTGTATCATAGGTGAACAATCAAGTGATCTGTCATTTGATATTTGCCTTTCTATCTATCCCTGTCTTTCCTGTACATTCCATTTCACATTTTCCCTACACTGTTCAGTCCAATGCTTCCCTCACTTTTCTTAATAGACTACAAGATCCTGGCCTTTCAGTTGTTACCATGGCAACTGATCCATCTGCTTGGTGAATATGAAAGTGAGGGCAAAGGAGCTAGAGAGAAGCTATGATGTGGTCAGACAGACAAACAGCCAGGTACAGTTGTAAAAAAGTGGAAAAGTCTTACTTGCTCCTCACTCTTCTGCTGCATCCTTGTTTCTGCTTGTCTGTCTTAGCTGTCTGGGTAGATCAGATGTCTTGACTCAGGGAGCATTGCTCAGCACGGTTAGAAAGGGCATCTATTTACACAGGACTGGCACCACATTTATCTGTGTTTTTGTCTGTGTATACGTGCATGTGTGCGTGAGTGCGTGCATGGACGTGATTCTTCTATAGTGCAAAATTAATGCATACAAATTTCATGTGAAATGCTTACGCGTACATGAGCAATGTGTGTCTATGCCATGCTTGGACATTTAAGTGGCCATAATTCTAACCAGCAGAAAGAAGATTTGGGGGTGGCATCTCATCAACCAATGGGAAGAATTGTCTGATTCATTTTATGCCACTATAGTAGTACAGGGACTGAAACAAGCAAGAGAAAAGCTGGGTACCATATGTTCTTCCCTTCGCAAATAATTTGAGACATGCAGCAATTACTATGAGTCATTGGGAAAACCTTTGAGAAAACTACACATTTTTTTCCTCCCTTTTTGTATTTACACAGGTACTATATTTAATAGGGCCAGAGGCAGGGTGTGCAGGATATGTATCTAGATCTTTCGATATACTTTGACTGGCCATATCTCCTTAACTTGGTGTGCAGGTATTCCTTTGAGCTAGGGTAATTGATTAATGGGACAGATTGATTCTCTACCTGCTATATTGGTATCGAGACAGTGCCATTGAGAAAAAGACAAGAAGCAGAGCTGTGGGTAGAAGAGATGAAATTGTTCAGGTCCTCTTTGGGATTGACGAGGATGGATAGGATCAGGAATTAGTTCATCAGAGGGACAGTACATCTTGGATGTTTTGGAGATAAAGTCAGGGTGGCCAGCCTGAGAGGGTTTGGAAATGTACAGATGACAGATAGACAGCCGAGAGGGAGACTGAAGAGGAGATTTATGGATGGAGTGAAAGAGGACATGAAGTTAGTTGGTGTGAGAGAAAAGGATACAGACAACAGAATAAGATGGGGAAGGTGATTCATTGTGGCGAAGGGAGCAGCCGAAAGGGAAAAGAAAAAGACAAAATGAATGAAGGGCAATTATTGCTGTAGTACATGAGCTCAGAACTTGAGTGTTGTTCGGTACCATCTTTGTTCACAGCTATTTAATTTTTGTGCAACCCTGACATGTTTTCTTCTGATTCTTGCTCCTCTTCAGTATCTCCATCAGTGAGGTTTAGGGTCGTTTACATCCACTAAGTTGCCACCCCCACTTGGGGTTACCTAATAAGTTGGCAGTAACAGGTCTCAATCTAAGCCATGTGTTTTGAGATAATCTCATCATTGCTAAATTAAAAGTCCTCTTGGTGCGGAAGTAGATGACTGTGTTTCCCCGTTGCTCACTTCGCCTCCCTCTGCTTCTCCCTTTCTGCCTCCTGTCTTGCCATGGTGGCCTATGGCCCACTTTCCCACTAAGACCAGGTGTCCCACCACACCAGAGAAGTGTGTGTCTTAATCAGTCCTACAGGAATACATGGCACATAATTCATGAACAAACACACATAGATACACACACACACTGGCATGGAGGGGCACAAGCACTAAATATAAACTCACAGTCATTAATCCATCCATGCAAAGTTGCACACACACTCACACCGCAAGGGGCTCCCCACTGTCACACTGCCTTATGTCTAGCAGTGACCCTTGGATGACACCAGCAGCAGGATTATAAGAGCATACTTATTAGCCTTTGCACAGGCCATGTGAAAGGCAGGAGATCCACGTTTGTAAATGTCACTACACTGAACACAACAATTGAAGGAAAACCAACAATTTTTGCATATTTTGAAATACCCTTTATGTCAAAACACAGTTGAACATCATACCCCTTATAGACAGTTGAAAGGATGTGACCAAGAAGAGACACTTTACTATGAATCTTTTTTTTCTTCTATTTGTTTGACATTGTGCAAGAAAACAGGTTTGCCCCAAATAAACCTGCATGTTGAAATATAGAGAAAAGTAGAAGACAAGGATGAAAGTACCCTGGTACTTAAAGGAGGGAATTGTAAAAGAAAGAAAAAGAAAGGCATGACTTGCTGTTGCCATTTCCCTTGTTCCCTGTCCTTATTATCCTGTTTTGATGCTTTGGGGAGAAAAATGAACTTCAGGTGCCTTGAAATCTCTTAATGAACTCTCTCTTACCCCTCAGCCTGTCCTGGCATTGCTTGGCTGGGACTGCAGCATTTTCTTTATCTCTCTTTGGTGTTTAAGTGACTGCACAGATCCAGACATTCTGACCCTCTTAAGTGGAGGCCACAGACTAAGTGAGTTTCATACAGAAGACACCTGCACATTTATACTTGTGAATTCCCATGGGTAGCTCAGTGCCATGCACAATTCTCCACCAACCTTGAGTACATTACAGAATATGCTCTTAAAAAGAACATGCATATTCAAGATTCAAGATTCAAGACTTTTATTGTCGTTACACAGAGTGTGACAAAATTTAGAATAGCAGCTCTCGGGTTCAGTGTAATAAAAAAAGGCTCAAGACTCCTCAAGTAATGGGAGAGGATGACCGATAATTTTTTGGGCAGTGTTTATGTTCCTCTGCAGTAACTTCCTTTCTGCTGCTGTGCAGCTGGCGAACCATAGTGAGATTCTGCAGCTCAGGACAGACTGCACAGTTCAGAGATAAAAGGGCATTAGCAACTTGTTGATGAGGTTGTTCCTCCTAAGAATCCCTAGGAAATGCAGCCTCTCGTGTGCCTTTTTTAGCAGTGCCGCGGTGTTAGTTGTCCAGGTCATGTCCTCCTTAATATGAGTGCCCAGGTACCTGTAGTCTGGGACCCTCTCCACTATGTCTCCATTGATGAGGAAAGGCTGAATATCTGATTTCCTCCTCTTGAAAGCTCTGCAGTCTTGGAGATATTAAGAATGAGGTTATTCCTGTAGCACCATGCTGAAAGTTTTGCCACCTCATCCCTGTAAACTGTCTCATCTCCTCTTGAGATGAGTCCTGCTATGTTGGTGTCATCTGCAAATCTGATAATTGTGTTTTTGCAACCACTGTGTGTATCTCTATGGTAATGAAATGTTAAGCTTTTGCCTCTTGTTTTTGTTTTCATTCTTTTTGTTTTAAAAGTCAGGTACCATTAAAAAAAACTACCCCCACGCCCCGTCTCATCCTCAACCCCATCCCAAATACAAAAAATATAATCATAAGAAAACACTGGTAGATTCTAAATCTGAGATTTTGTTTGAGATTTAGAGTTGTAGTTTATGTATTATGGTGGCAAGGGGAGGAGAAGAGAAGAAAATTGGGTCTCTTAAGGTCGGGTCATAAGTGAGTTGTTTTTGTTTTATAAAAAACAAGACAAAATTCAGACACACATACATAAACTAACCATTTGCCTCTTTTATATTACTCTCATGACTAAAATACCTGCATTTTTTTCACTCTAATGTTGCCTCATTCTTGGTCACCTGTGCCATTACTGATTTATTTTTTCTCTTCTCTTTCCTCTTTTGTATCTTGTTCCCTTTTCACTCATACATGATTCCTGTAATATGTTCTTGAAGTCAAGCTGTATGATCATTTGGTTCTATGAGCATCAACTTATGTTTCTTTAGGTATTTCTTGCAGAAAATAGTCCAATCTGCAATAAACCTCTGGAAAAAGTAATAGCTGAGAGGATAACGGTGGTTGAGAGCTGATAAAAAGAGAAATGATAAAAAGACAGTTTGGAAGACATCAGAATAGAGTTTATGTCTGTGTTTGTGTGTAAGGCATCGGCTGGGGGCCAGGGGATAGGGGGTGTAAAAGTTTAAATGTTCTGCTCTTTAAATATTTTAATGTCTCTACTGTAGTAAAGTATCAACCATGTATGTGTAATGACGTGTATGTCCACGTGCATTCCATACAAGAATATACACATGTACTGCTTATGTGTTTGATCAAAGCAGTGTTGACTTGAGCTATTTCAGCTGCGCTTTAATGATGAAAAACACACTCTGCTTGTCAGTTACAGACTGTCCATAATAGTGGCGAAATACGTTTTGGCCGTTGGTTTAGGTAGGGAGCTTTTGAGCATCTGCTAGGGCAGGGAGTAGATCAGCAAGGCAAGGCCCTTCTGTCTCCCTGTCATTGCAGAGGGCCATCGGGGTTTAAAAGTGCCAGTGTATGTGTGTGAGTGATGCGGGTGGGCGCACAGCCGACCGGGCACTTGACTGGCGCTGTGGCACTTAGCTAGTGAGTAGCTTCTGGTTTGGCGTAGCTCCAGGTTAAGTCTGCGTGCTGTGAGGTTTTTTGTATCCATGTGCGTTGGGTGATGTGGCACCAGATGCCACTCCATGTGCCCAGATCTTGTTGACATTTGGAGTGTGGGCAAGCGGACGCACCGGAAGGCAGAAAAAAGGAGGGAAATTTAATTAGGACGAAAATGCAGCCTCCACCATTGTTCCAATGTAATGTTTTGTACCATTCCAACGTAAAAACATGTAGATGCAAGCAAAACCACGAATATACCAAGACACACAAACACAAAATAGTCATGTAAACACACGTTTTGTTGCCAATTGGACGACAGCCTCATATTTTTTTTTACACAGTCTTAGGGAAGCGGGAAGCTAAACAGAGCAGAGGGAGCAAGTTTTACTTTGGGGGGAGAAGGGGCAGAAGGGATAGAGAGAAGTTGTTTGAGAAATAGGCTTGTGTGTGCATGGCTGATGGGAATAATTTGATTAAGCAAGCTGGCAGAAGGAGGAAGCCGGAATGGTAGGGGGACAGGTTGATGCCAACTCTTCTTGGCATGGCCTTCACCCTTATTCCTGACTGAGATGATTTTAGGAAGAGGGCTCACAGTATTTGGCTTGAGGTTTAGCTTTAGACTGCAGCAAATGAGGATGGATGGGAAAATATTCTGGTTTACAGATACAAGATGACAGGGAGGGTGACAACAGCTGCCAGATTCAACAATATGTTGAGGAGGTGAAGAGGTGAGGAGCTGATGATGTGAGGTTGAGTTGAGGGTGCAGTACACAGGGTTTGTCGGTGGCATTGTGTCGGACGACTTTACAATACTTATTCAAATAATCTAGAACATTTTCAGATACCTTCTCTGAAGATGATTCGCCTCTGGGAATAGAAATGATATGTTTTAATAAAGTGTAGCCAATTTCTACCTCCACATTCCTTGTATCTGTGTTCATTTTTGCTTAGTTTGCAACTTAAAGCTGAAATAGTCCAAGAAATTACCTAGCGAACATGATTGTTTACAGCACATAAGTTACAGTCAACAGCTCAAACTAATTAGACTCAACACAATGGTGATGAGCTTAAATTTCACCATTGTTTTCTGGTCTCCTGACTGTTTCTTGGTGCGTTTGTTACTGTTGGTTTTTTTTTAACTTTAGACCCAGAACCCCTTGGCATGCTGGAAAAGCACCTGGGCCTATCTCCCCAAACCAGTGAAATCCACTCTGCTGTTTTACTGTTCACAATCTATGAATTTGCCATGCAACCTCACCTACACTTCTTCTCACTTGTCTATTCCACGACACAGAACAAAATTACTTACTCCAATAATGTCCACACCGCATATTAACTTATTTATTATGTGTTGTTACTATTTCCGGTAGTTACTTTGTTTGAATACACATTGTTATGTATCCTTCAGGCTTGGTCTCTGTGGCTTTTGTCTTTTCACTGTAGCGATGTTGTGACAAAATTGGGACTTGAATCTTGTGTTTTGTTTTGTTTTTTTATTCATTTTTTGTAGTTAAAAATATGTAGCTTTTATGTTTAATTGATAGCTATCTGTCTGCCTTTCACCAGTTGCTGAACAGTTATATCAAATTGAATTGCATCAAGATGGTGTTATATAGTAATTTGTGTCTAGTTTTGTTGATGGGTGTTAGGTTGGGTGTCAAGCTCGGTCTTCAAATTATGTCAGGTCAAGTTTTAAATGGGGAATTCATTTTATGTGATTGTTTTTATTTGTTTGTTTGTGAACAGTGGCAGATCTTCAACAGAGTGTCTTCTTTTTGCCTCTGGAGCATTGCCATGGTTCCAGAGGAGTCACCTGCTTGTATTTATTTTCCTCTACTGCAGCCAGTCAGGAATTACTGTAAATACAAATTTAGGAAATGTCAAATGATATCTATAGTAGTTGTAATAGAGTAAATGGAGTGATGTCTGAAGTTGTCTGAAAAAGATGACCAAAATGAAAGGACAGTAAAAAAGGTTAAGAGATTTTCTTGGCAGTGTTTCCTTCCAAAATCTTCCAAATTCTGTTTGCTCCTTCCATCCATCTTCTACCGCTTATCCAGGATCGGGTTGCGGGCACAGCAGCAGAAGCAGGGAGGCCCAGACTACCCCCTCCCCGGTCACTTGGTCCAGCTCTTCCGAGGGGATCCTGGGGCATTCTCAGGCTAGCCTAGAGACATAGTCCCTCCAGCATGTTCTAGGTCTTCCCCAGGGCCTCCTCCCGGTTGGACATGCCTGAAAGCATCCTAACGAGATGCCTGAGCCACCTCATCTGACTCCTTTCCACATGGAGGAGCACTACTCTTCCACTCTACTCTGAGCCCCTCCCAGTTGGCCAAGCTCCTCACCTTATCTCGAAGGGAGGTCCTGGACACCTTGCGGAGAAAGCTAATTTTAGCTGCCTTGACCCGCGAGGAGGTGAGTGTAGAAACGTAGATTGACTGGTGAATTGAGCGCTTCGCAATTTGGCTCAGCTCCTTCGTCACTTGGAAAACCAGTGCAGAGTCTGCATTACATTAGTCCGCATTAGAGTTCACACCAATCTCATTCTCCCTCCTTCCCTCATTTGTGAACAAGACCCTGAGATGCCTGAACTTCTCCATTTGAGGCAGGACCTCCTCCCTGACCTGGAATAGGCACTCCACCCGTTTCCGGCTTAGAACCATGGTCTCAGATTTGGAGGTGCTGATCCTCAACCCGACTGCTTCACATTTGGCCGCAAACCACCACAGAGATAACTGGAGATCACAGTCAGATGAAGCCAACAGAACCACATCATTCGCAAAGAGCAGAAACCCAATCCTGAGGCCACCAACGCGGATCCCCTCAACACCCTGGCTGCGCCTAGAAATTCTGTCCAAAAAAAGTTATGAACAGAATTGGTGATAAAAGAAATCACTGGCTGAGTCCAACTCTCATCGGAAACGGGTCTGACTTACAACCGGCAATGCGGACCATGCTCTGACACCAATCATACAAGGACCGAACAGCCCTTTTAACAGGGTTTGGTACCCCCTACTCCCAGAGCACCCTCACAAGATTCCCTGCGGGACATGGTTGAATGGCTTTTCCATGTCTAAACTCGGTTGGGAAAACTTCCATGCGCCCTCAAGGACCCTGCCGAGGGGGTAGAGCTATTCCACGGCTAGGAAGAAAACCACATTGCTTGTCCTGTATCCGAGGTTCAATGACATGTCAGACCCCCCACTCCAGCACCCCTAAGTAAACTTTTCCAGGGAGGCGGAAGAGGCTTGGACTCTGTTTGGTCCTGTAAATTGAAAGTCGACTCTTTCAAAAACAATAAAGTATTGATTAGGCTCAGATATGCAAAAGCAGAAAAAGACATGCTTAGTGTAGTTACTAATTACAATATAGTTCACTGAAAATGTGGCGAATGTGGAATAAATGGTGATCTTTCTGGCAGGAATGATACATTAAATCTTAAACGACAAGGAACAAAGAAATTATGAAAACTGATTTTCACCATTATTACTTGATTTAGTCCATATTGAAAATGTAACATCTTGCCAATAGTCCCTCTGAAGCCTCTAATGTCTGTTCAAGAGCCACCAGGGGTTGGTTGATTTGATTAACAATGTTGTTTCTTCAGCATAATGTGAGAAGCTTGAATTCTATTGGTTGCAACATTTTTTTCTCAGGTGTGTGCACACCTTCCATGGATTGCAGTGCCTTGTGAGCGCACGGCTGGTCCTGGTTCCCGGCAATCAGTCAGGGTTCAAAAGCCAGAGCTTTCAGCTTCACTGGTTTCCAGGTCATTTTCTAAGTTCCCTCTGTCTTCCCCATTTGCCTCTTCCCCGCAGGTGGTTTTAACCTGTGCATCTCAATGGGCCACCCCCCCCATCATTGTAAACCCTTGCTGACCAGGTTTCTTCCCTCCTCAGTGTACACCAGCGCCTCTTGCATGGCTGCCCGAGTCCTGACCAAGCTTCCCTCGTGTATATATGCTCACGCCTTTCACCTCACTGCCGTTTCCTGCCCTGCATCCCCCCATGTGGACTGCCCATATCTGCCCTGTGTCCTCCCACCCTGTACCTGTTCACTTGGTCAAAGTAAACTTGTTTCGAACCCTGTCTGTTTCGGGTCCTGTGTATGGGCTGTAACTCTAAATCTGTAACAAAAATAGTGCTGTAAAATGAGTTAGAATATGTGGCCGTGACGGTATGGACAGAGAGCAAAAAGATGTTTGGTGGTGGTTTTAAATTATGAAAATCTTCTTACAAGGCTAAAGGGACAGGGGATGAAGGCCACAACCTGACTGCTCTCTCAGAGGGGAAATTGTAAAACCAAAAAATTCAGGCCTGTGCATACTTTTTTGTAAGTTTGGTCTTGTTAAATATGGTGAGCGTATACTGAGAGTCGGCAGCATTGTGTTACCATGGTTAGCGCTTCTTCCTCACCGCACGAAGAACCCGGGTTCGATTCCCAAGGGGCCTTTCTGTGAGGACTTTGCATGTTCTCCCCGTGTCTGCGTAGGTTTCCTGCGGGTTCACTGATTTCCTCCCAAAGCCCCAAAACATGCAGAGGGTTAATTGGAATACTTTGGAAAAATTGCCCAGATGTGTGAATGAGAGAGTGAATGGTCGTTTGTCTCTATATGTGACCCTACAATCGACTGGCGAGCGGTCCAGGCTATACCCCGCCTCTAGCTCAATGACAGCTGAGATAAGCACCAGCATCCCCGTGGCCCTGACTGCAGGATGAGCGGTAGATGATGGATGGATGGATGGATGGATGGATGGATGGATGTACTGAGAGCACTTACACTCTCAGAAGATCGTATTAATTATCAAACATAAAAGGCGTGGCCAAACACCTGTTATTTTGAAGGTGCAAATGGTTCATCAAGTCATTACCCGATGGTTGTGTTTTGGTCAAAACCATGAAATACTAATCCAAAGACTGGCTCTGATATCTTTTTAGAAGCAAATGCACCAGTAACACAGTTGTCATGCTGCAATGGTGGTTTGATGGTTCACTTATCAGGAAGGAAACATGACCAATTTTGTCCCAATAAGATTAATGTTCTTGCGAGAGAAAGTGAAAGAAAGACCCAAAGTGATTTATGATACCCCAATGCTGTTTGTGTTGGAGGAAATGTGCAAGGAGATCATGGCTAGCATTTCCTTGTCCCCCAACATTAGAAGGACTGGTTTGCAATTCAAAAAGGAGAAAACTATAGGAGTAAACTATAGACCTGAGATCAGGCAGATTCTTGGACCAAAGAAGGCCAGTCAGGTTTACACAGCGCCAACAATTTTATTCTGGTTTTCTATGATTGTATATTATATAAACAATGCCTGTCTTCTACTGCAATACACAGAACATCCTTGATTGCATGTACTACTAATTTGTGGTCAGAAATTGTACATTCTGACTGATCACATACATAGGAAAGCAGATTGGCTATTATATTTTCCAGGGTCTATGATTATACACACTTTTCTTCACTATTGCTATCATCGTGGGTTGCTGCTAATATTTGCTATTAATTTGATAAAAACAAAGATACGATAACTTCATAAGATTTCAAAAAGAATGAAAAGTACATTTGTAGGACCAGCAAGAATCAGATTTAGCACCACAACTCAGATGTATGCCTAATTATTTCCCCCATTTTTCTATGTCAATTTTTGCATGTTTGAGCAAGTGAAAGCAGTTTGCATGTGATGTTCACCACCCTGTATTGTAGTTTCTTACTGTTCTAGTGATTCAAGTCCTCGTCTGACCTTTAGACCAGGATTCTGTTGTCAATAGTGCAAGTGCTTCTTAATGGCAAACTTAGTGCCTTATTACAGCTTTTATTTACAACTTTGCTTAGGGCCAAAAAACTGAAATGATAAAAAACATCTTGAAGGACTTCACAACTGTTGAATATTTGGCCCTAAAATCACACATCACGCAAACTCATTTAAATACAGAAGGCTAGATCTGAAGTTTAGAATAACTATTCAAATTGGTATGCATGAAACACAGAGCATGTCAAGGTATTTCACCTGCTCCCAAACCAAAGTTAAATTTCTTCCTGCCTATGCATGCACTAGAAGTTAGCCTTCTTTCATATTTTTATTATGATATACAACATATCGATGGGGATATTTTTTTCATGTCAAATGCCTTAGAACCCTTGTTTGATTCTGACAGGGGACCTTTCTGTGTGGTGTTTGCATGTTCTCCCCATGTCTGCGTGGGTTTTCCTCCAGGTTGTCCATTTTTTCTCCACAGTCCAAACACATGCAGCCAGTTATTTGGAAAAATTGGGAAAATTGGCCAGATGTGTGAATGAGAGAGTGAAAGGTTGTCTGTCTCTACATGTGGCCCTGCAATTGACTGGCGACAAGTGCAGGGTGTATCCCGCCTCTCGCTCGCCGGGCTGCTGGGTTTAGGCTCCAGCATCCCCCGCGACCCTATGTAGGATAAGCAATAGATAATGAATGGATGGATGGACATGCCTTAGAAAGCATGAGAAAGTACACTTTCTATCACTTCCAATTGAAAGCACAGGGTAGGGAGATTTTTTGACTATATAATGTTTTCTTCTCAAGTGTCTTGCTGTATTTTCTTTACATGTTGAGACAAGGTTGTAACCATTTACTTACTTACATGTATAGCACAAGCGTGAAAGTGCTGCTATGTGGGCATGCCCTCTAGAATGTGTTACAGTCTACCATGTACATGTAACATACACAACCATACCCAGACATATGTAGGTAAAGTCAAACGCATACATGCAGGTCTCAGTCCCCCTGGCGTAATCAGCAGCTCATAGTTCTACTTATGTAACAGTTAACAAGACAGTCTTAATCTGTCAGCAGAAACCAAAAACGATATTGTAAACCAACAAAGATGAATAGAGAAAACTGATGAATTTATTAATTAACTTAGTGATTTATATCTCTAGGATTTCAAAAACTTGAGTAATATTAAACTTAATTAAGTCTGCTTTTGACACATAATAAAGTGGGGCGGCTGTTACTCAGTTGATAGAGCGCCGGCTCCTCCTGTCTGCATGGCATAGTGTCCTTGGGCAAGACACTTAACCCCAAGTTGCTCCCAATACCCTGGCCAGCATCTTGTGAGGCAGCTCGGCTGCCATTGATGCTTGAGTGTGTGTGTGAATGGGTGAATGTTTTCTAGTAAACCACTTTTAAACTGCAAGGGGTGACGGTACTTTGTAAGTTGACATCTTTACCTCTTGAGCCAGAATGAAAAATTTTGCAACACCTCTAGTATAATCCCTGCAACTTTACAGAATGTATGTGTGTGTTTGTTGTGTGACCATGTACATTTGTTATGAGGCTTAAAAACAACAGAATATTGCATCAGTTATAGATTGTTTTATTATGAATGTGTCTTATTGTAACTATTACACTCAGTGCATATTTACTTTTGCTGCTTTGCAAACTGTAATATTTATATAGATGAAAAGTGAGCTACAGCGAATTGCCTTAGGCTCACATGCTCACATAACATTTTTCATTGTATTAAATAAAATACACTGAAGACCAAATAGTTCATCTTATTCTCATGCGGTATGTCCAATCACAGTTTGTAAACGAATACTTGAACTGTCGGCTGATTTTTTTCCATCTTTTCATTACATTTGGAAATACCTGCAGTTGGCAAATGAATCCGACAATAAAGGTAGAACTCTGTCACTGTATGACTATGGTGGGCAGTGAGAATTTAACGGTGTGAGAAAATACAGATCTTAATAGCCCATGGGAGGTGAAGTGCTTCACAAGATCAAGAGAAAAAAGAAATATAGTTTTAGATAAACAACACATTCCTTTAACATCCTTACATTTCTTCTTCCTCTTTCTCTCACACACTCCCTTCTTTAACCAGTACCTGAACCTGCTGCGTATTGCAGAGAATTTTCCGGCAGCTCTTCAACATCTCACTCTTGCCCTGCCTGTCAAAGACCGCTGAGGGCAGCGAGAGAGCAAGAGAGTGAGATTGAAGGAGAGGGAGAGAGAGGATGTACTGATGAATGCTCTCACAGAGCAGAGTTCACCTCTCAGGTAATCCTATAAAAAGCCAAGGTGAGATGCTCCTCTGCCTGCTGCTCATTATAGCATCTTTACCTTGCACTGCAGCCACTTCTCTCTTCCTAGAGGTATATTGGGATGATGGTGCAAGGATGGTGGGTGAGTGATAAGTTGGGCAGGTGGGGGCACATAAAAAGTAGAGAGGGATACCTCCTCACTATGCACACAGTCCTCGCACGTTGCACAGCACGCACCACATGTGTTTTGACTTTTTTATACCTCTTTTTCTCTCTCCTTTCTCGCTCTCCCTCTCTCTCTTCCTGTGTCCCTCCCTCCTCTCCACTCCCCTCTCAGTTCCTTTTTTAATCTTTTATTCATAGATTCGCAGGTGATGAAAAATTTATGCCTTGAGTCTAGCATTGAAATAAATGCAAAACGAAAACAGAAGCAGTTTATACTGACAGTCTGAATATCTCTATCTAGAACAAGGCTGCTTGCTGCAAATCAGGAAGCCTGGTTCTCTCCTGTTAACTCCACTGCTTAAATGATCCTGTTTGGCTTCCTGCAAAGCCAGGAGATTAGTGTGTTTTGTTTTTTCCTCCACTCTCTCTCTTGTCATCTAACCAGAAGGGGAGGGGCACTTTTTTTTCGGGCACTGCATCCCAAATCTCAGTCCCTCCCACTCTGCTCAACCAACAAGGTCCCCCTCCAGCCTTTGAACCCCCCTTATTCTGATTTTGAGTAGCCAATCAAAACAGTCTAAGTGTTAGATTAAATACTGCATGTCCAAATATGTGTGTGTGTGTGTGTGTGTGTGTGTGTGTGTGTGTGTGTGTGTGTGTGTGTGTGTTGTGTTGTGTTGTGTTGTGTTGTGTTGTGTTGTGTTGTGTTGTGTTGCAGCATTTTAGAGAAGGACTTTCCCTCTCTTTCAGTATTTGTCATCTACAGCCTCATCTTAGGAAACTAGACCAACATATGTTTTTGAGAATATTCATCTAACAAAGTGATCTTTAAAGCAGGATCTTTAGCGAATGTGTACTGATGGTTTATGGTTTTGCATGTGTCTATGTGGTTGTGTCAGAGGTTGAAGAATACATTCACATAAACACGACTGTGTGTGTGAGCATACAGTACATTGTGAAGTCCTGCTGTCGGCTGTAATGATGTGTTGTGGTGGAGTGCTGTGAGCAGAGACACTTGCACAGCCTCAGCCATGGATCTAACTACTGATCTGATACTTTCTGACAGCCAGAGAGAGAGAGAAAGAGAGAGAGAGAGATGGAAGTTTGGCCCATGACATAAAAAGAGCAGTCAATGAGAGCGGGCAAGAAGGACTAGCCATAGCGGTTGAAGGTCTTATGCACACTTAACTCTGATTCAAATAAATCTGATTAAAAAACTATTAGCAACATATTTCTGTATAACTCAGTATAATCTAACAGTCCGACACATTATATTTTTCAAAGTGACAGTCAAAAATAATTCAAACGCTCTCTCGGCCAGATAAAAGACATGTTACAGAGGCAAAAGTTTTTACAGGTTTCTGTAGGTAACCTAATAACTGGTAATTTTGTTTATTTTTGCTGAACACATACTGTTATTTTTTTGCAGCTTACTTCAAAGAAAAAATATTATAATTATATTGGTCCAGAGTAAGGACGTAAGATAGTGCCGCAGTCAAAATAGCATGCATCTTATGGAATTATCATTTGGACCTGTCTTACATTAGTGTTTCTTTATGTGTCTGTGAGAATGTGTGAATGTGTGAAAATGAATGCATGCAAGCCTGTATGTGTCTGGACTTGCCCCAGCTCCGTTGTGCCAGTAGTTGGCAGAGCATGGCAGCAGTGTGTAGCAAGGACGTGTCGCTCAGCAATTAAATAAAGATATCTAATTGGCCGCTTCATATTAGGGTCAGCAGGTGGAGATAGAGGAGAGGTTCCTCGCATTAACTTTTACACACTTCTATAGCCCATATGTGTACATGTGTGCACGCTCACACTCACACATTCACATACACAAACACGCACTGCAACCGCACAAAATTCAATTATTAATGGACTGATTGCTCAAGTGGAGCTTCTCTGGGAATCTGAACCTGCCACACTGAATAAAATAAAACCACTGCTTTACATTTTCATTATACCAAACCGTGTTTTAAATTGCAAATGCGTCTCGGAAACCCACTGTTGCCCCTCCCTTCTCTCCTCCCTCTAGTCCTCCCCCTCTTCCCCTTTTCCCTTGCTGTCTCACTAGAGCAACCCTCTCCTTTGCCATGTCCCCTTCCTCACGGTTACATGTATCTGCATGCGCGTGTTCATGTACACACACACTGACTGACAGACACACACACAAACACACACTCCCACACACACACATGCACTTGTTCAAATTTTACCGCTGTCATGTGTGTGTGCTGCCACTATTAAGCACCCTTATTAAAGGGAGAGGCTGTGTGTGTTTGTGAGAGAGCAGGGTTGTGTGCACAAGGAAGTGCTTCTGGGCCGTGTTGGAGCTCCTTTGCTTATTTGCAATCAGGTCAGACAGACAGCACAGCCACATACACTACTGTCACCTCCCTCTAGACTTCTCTCGCTTCCTCTCCCCCCTCTTCTATCTCTCCTCCTCTTTCCGTTCTCCCTCTTCTTCTCAGCAGCAGTGAAATAACACATTTTTTCAAGAGTTGGATATCTCAATTATCTCCTTTGCAATACAGAGGACATTCCTTATTGTATTCCCAGATCCCTCTCTCTCTCAGCTTCATTCCCATCCCTCCTCTGTCAGCTTCCCTCTCTTAACTTTAAATTTCCTTTTTCCCTCAGTTTATTTAATTCCCATGTCAAGTTTTCTGTCACTCTATTACAGTTTAAACTTTAAGCCATTACACAGAAATCCTGTCACTTTGTTCCTGTCATGTGAAAGGATTTTGTGTATTTACATTTACCTCTTTATATATTTGTTGATCAATCAATTTGTACACTTGTTTCAGACAATTTATTATTTTAGATAATTTATCATTATGGTCAGTGTGGTAAGATTTGAGAAGATAAATTTTGTAGCAAAGTTATGGTACAGGTTTCTGCTAGTGGTATTGTTTTTTTTCTCCCACAGCCATGCAACAAGTTCTAACCACCAATATCCTCTAATGTTTATTTCAATCAAACTGCCGTTTCTACTGCAGGAAATTTAAAATGTATGTCCTCCTGTGCAGCAGGAGTTATCTCATGAAAGACCAACCCGGCACCAGATGTGTACAATAGCACAAGTGATGAAAAAAATGAAGTGTGCAGAAGCTGAATCACTATTATGTTGTATCATTCTGCAATGGGGAAGGAGGGAAATGGAAATATATTAACATGAAATTGTGAAAGGCTATTAGTTTGAATAGATATCTTTCAAACATGCTCTGGTCCTGTATGAGTATGTGGCATAGCTTAATCTCTGCAATGGTGATAAACTGGGACTAACAGTACAATCAATCCGATACACCTGGTATGTATATGCGCTTAAGGTTTTCCCCATAAATCTACTGGTAATCTCACAGATGGAGATTACACAGCTGCTTTCCTTGCATTTTCTGAATGTCATTAGTGCTTATGAGTGAGGATGTATTTCTATCTGTCTTCTGTCTTCCTTCTTTCTTTCCTTCCTATACAGTGGTTGTTCCTCTGTCTTCCTGGGAGTATTGTTTCTCTGTAATTGTGATGTGAAAGATGGAAGGGAGAGACTGGTGGTGGTTATGGAGGGGGTAGAACGGCTCCTGGGAGTTGTGCTGAGGGCCATAGTATTACTCTACTATCTCTGAGGGCACATTGTTTATGCATGGGGCCACATATGAAGCAAGCACTGACACCCACTGCATAGTCCCAGAGACACTGTGACTGTATGTGCATCTGTGCGTGTGCTTGTAAACAGCTTGTGTGTATGCCGGCGTGCTTGCAGACTTGTTTATGTATTGAACTAGGTACAGTTTTTTTTTCCCTTTGTGTCTCTTTCTTACCAAACTATACTCTCACCGCCATTCTAGCCCACAGGCAGGACAATGATCTCATCCCGGCCTCCATCTCTGACATGTCAGCACCCTGCCAGCCATGTTTTTCACCTTCACAGTGTTTCTCTTTGCTCTCTGGAAACCTTTTTTGCACACTGTTTGTGTACATTTTTGCAAATGTATGGTGTGTGTGTGTTTTCAACTGGATTTTACGTGTGCAATTTTGCCAGTCAGACGAGTGGTAGGTCAAGTACTCATGACTGCTATCTCACTCCTGTCTGATGGTACAAGCTTGTGCCAGATATCCTGTTAACAATCACCCTCTCAGTCCTTCCTGACTTCTCTATTTCTCTAGTTTTTTCATCCTCAATTTCCCTATTTAATTCATTTTTTAATCCAGTGAAAAGGTACGATGAGGACACTGGACCTGTATGCTGATCTCTCACATGATAATAAACACTCCTTTTACTATGTAACAGCACGTTAGCTAAATGGTGATCATATTTCCGTGTAAATGCATAATTCCATGCATATGTTTTTATCTTCATATCTAAAACAAAAATGACCATTAATCTTAACTTCTCGGAATTATAATCCATTATTAAGCCGAGGCTATTCACAGCTGCTAAGATGCCAGAAGGCAGTCATGTCTAGGCGACTAGACTCTTATGTCATAAGCTCCTTGGCCCCTGGCCAATGTACCTCCTCCTTTCATCGTCATACATATCATAGAAACTATCTTTGGATGCAATGCATTGATGTTGGCGATGCATCAGGAAATGATGTTTCTCCTCTGTGAGCATCTGTGAAGAATGGCTTTGAAAGAAATGTGCCATTGCTGCCTTGACAACAAGGTGGCACTCTGCACCAAGAGAAATCCCCTGAGGCTTCTCTAAACCCTAGAGGACACCTTTATCCAGTGACAGACTAGGGGAAACAAGGGGAAGCAGGGAGAGAGAGAGTAATGGAGAGAGAGTCTTGTGCTCTCCTTTGTCCCTGTTTTTTTCTTTCTTTTCTTTTTTTGCTCCAAATGCCAAGTTTCCACAGTTTCTATGAAAGTAATTTGGATAATATCTTAAAGTATCTGAGGTTAACAGAAGGTAGTATCCATAACCAAAAATGATTTGGCATTTATCTAAAATATAAACTGTATATACTGCATAAACTGTATAGGGTTTCCAATTAAAATTTTGAATAGTGCCATCATTGATTTAAATCAGACTTCTTATAAAGGCAGAATATTAGTGTCTGACATTTGGTTGACAAAATATTGCAATTTTCAGGTGGAGTGTTGACATTTTTAGACAATTAATGAACTACTATACAAAATTAAGTATCAGAAATACTTTTTTTTTCTTTAGAAGTTGAATTTAGAAGGTGTTTAGGGAGATTGTCATTTCTTTCATGTAGTGCTCAGCAGACTTACTATGTCAATCAGATTAAAAATAACTACTCCAGTCTATTCTGTGTGCTGTACATTTTACAGTATTTGTGGCCTTATATGTTCAAGTCTGTATACAGTTTGTCAGTGTCTATGCTGTCTGTGCGATAAACAGTGTCCCAGCAGCAGAGTGTAAGACTGTTGTTCCCACCCGAAAGAGATCACTGTTGAGTATGCCTGAAGCCATCTGCACCAGACCCAAGATTGTAACATCTGACACACACACACACACACACACACACACACACACACACACACACACACACACACACACACACACACACACACACACACACACACACACACACACACACACACACACACACCCAAACACAAACACACACTCACACACATACAAACTGGTCAGGTGACCTTCCGGATGTTTCTCCATCGTTTCCGCTGTGTAGCTGTGAG
>CAAKHD010004602.1:29363-48863 GCA_901007705.1 Fistularia tabacaria
ACGCTCTTCCGATCTAATTAGTAATACCACTAGTCAATTCAACTTGAAGGGGTCTCAAAGTTACCTGTGCATGACCCACAAAAGCGATTTTCTTCAAGGAAAAGGCGTTTTGGACCCATTACTCAAGCCATTGTGGTTGTGCACTCATATGAAACAAGGAAGAGAGGATAGGGTGAAGTCGAGCAAAGGTATAGCAGCAAAGCTCAATTGCAAACGCAGCTTTTATGCTGGATAAAAGCAGGACTTCAATTTGTAAGCTTTCAGAGGTTTTGTGTATGGGTCCATTGAAGACAGACATACAGTAATGTTACAAAGCCATTTGTGCCACACTTTTCACAATTATGGCCTTTTCTCTAAAAATGTGTTGTTTATAATAGGTGAGTGAGACAACAATTGCAATGGAGTAGCTTTGAAGCTGGGGGATCTGTAAAGAGTCGTGGTACAATGCAGCAAACATGTGACAATAAAGAAGAGCATAATCTTCATAAACCAACAGCGAATCACCATTTAACTGCCATTGTGTAATGTGTGTATATTCATGAATAATACTGTTCACTATGCCTCTGTTTACAAATCTTTGAATTTGTGCAAGAGTGTTTCTGTGTACGTGTGTCTGTGTGTGTGTTTGAGAGAGTGAGTGTGAGAAAGGGAGCGACAGAGAGGGACTAGACTATCCTGAGGTTTGGTATTTACAAAGTGCAGTGAGACAGAAGTCAACAGCAGCCTGATTTTGTGAGAGCCTCTAATGCGAAACCACCAGCTTTTCTTAACCAGCATTATGAAACCGCAATTGTTTGAGACATAAAGCCCACACTCATCCAAAAACATTGTCATAAGCTTATGTGAGATGAATCAGTCACAAATCAATTTGCAAAACATTATATTGTTAGTAACATTTAAGACTGTGCATTTTCTGGCACTGGAGTAATCCTTTGCAACAAAAGCACAGCAACACTTTGGTAGAGTTTGATGGATTAACTTTTATGTCAAATTCCAAGAATGGCAACATGAGTAGGAAATCCAGTTGTTATGAAGTTTTTATTCCCAAGGTAATAGGAAGCTGTAGAGAAGCTGTGTGCTCAGAATATCAAAATAGTTAAAGTAGAGTTGAGGCATGTTTATGGTTTGTTAGACAGGGTATAACTTTTACTCATATTTTGAATGGTAAAACACCTAATTAAGGTTTGTCCTTTTATAACAGTCTGTAATCACTCAACAGCTAGTGTACATGGTCACTTTATATGACAATTTCTAATTTCCCCTTTCAGACAGAAAGGTGAGAAGTAGAAGAGGTTCACAGGTATGACTTTCCATAATATGATTCAGTTCTGAGGGATCATAGCCTTTCATCTTTCAACCCTGCCATCACCTTCTCTTATTAACTGCTAGTCCTTACAATTTTATCTTCCCTTTTAAGTATTCACATTCATAGGTGGAAATAGGGGTCAGGTGTTGCTCAGGTGTGCAGCAGACAGAGGTGACAAGAGTCCAAGTGAAACATGTGTGACTATGTGTATTTTTCTCCGGAAGCCTGTGACTAAGTAATTGGCCGTGGCCTCAAGTTGTGACGCTAGAAAGTAAAAGTACCTGCAGCCTCATTCCGCCTAGCCACTACTTTAAGGAACAAAGCTGTCATCGAAAAAAAAAAATTAAACATCTGGTTAGAAAATGCAGTTGGTGTTCAAAAATAGGATTGGGTACATGTTTTTACTTCTGTCTGAATAAGGGTGTTAGCTTTTCTGTCCTTTCACTCTGCATGACATTGTAAAGAAGATAGGGGTAGTTGAACTCTGTTGTTGGGTTTAGCTCTTTGTGTGGGCTCACCTGGATTCTGGAGATGACTTGCGAGCCAATACAGGTAATATACTCCAATACAATAACAGTAGAATTATGCATAGATAGTTTGAAAGACAGACACCCCTGCTTTTAAAAACAAACATACACCTATACATAGCTTGCTATGTGCCAATGTCAAACTTATATCTGACTTGTGTCTTGCTGTCCCACACACATTCAGGGAGGAAGAGGCATCTTTTCACAGACGCTACATCCAGAGAAAATCACTATCCCGCAGATTTATAGATAGACACTCCTTACAGTGCTATGGATAAGATGTCAGAATTGATGGCATGCACACTTTTATTACCTAGTATGGTATGTGTAATTAGGTTAAATAGATGGGTTTGGACATGCATGGCAAAAGCTACATTTCTCACTCCTGCTGGATTTATTGGCCACGCTCCACTCTTCAGGGTCCTCTTTAATGCGCTCATTTGCATGGGGGCACATGTAACTGATATGTGTGTTACTGTTACTTCAATGACAAGGGCCGTCATATGAATAGTTAGGTTCAGTGGTTGGCAAAAGCCTGGCCAGCCAACCGCCTATTAGCTATGATATGAAAGCTGCCTGGCAAGTGTTGGATTGATACTTGACAAGTCTAACAAAGCTCATTGTCATTGTAATTGCTATATGTTGAGTCTTAATTTCATGGTCGTCCATACTGCCAGCGTGATAGGGCTGTCTGTTACTTACATCTTCAGTAACAGCTGTCTATTCAGTCAGTGTATCCATCCGCCTTTCATATCTTCAACAACCTCAGAAATAACGACTTCATAATGACTATAATCACTTCAGATGTAATTATAATGCATAGTCATTGGTACAATGAAACTGTATTTTCTGGAAGAAAAAAAAGTATAACAGTTTTGTTCTTCCTCCAGATGTCCAATCATGTGTAAGTCACTGATAAACTAATAGCATGGTACTATATTTATGTTATGCCCTATTCATAAAGGCGACTCGAAAGGAATCACTTTATACCACTTACTCTCTTTTCCTTGAGGGTCTGTCCTATCTGTCTGTCATGGATAAGCTGCTAATGAAGTGTATTTGATGACGAAAGTTGAAAATGATTGCTTGCTAGTCAGCAGTAATTGCAATGTGCGAAGGATTGCAGGACTGTAGCCTCCAGTTTTAGAGGTGAATATTAATCCTCTTTTTTTTCACATTCAACCCCCAATATACCCCCAATACGCATCTTGATGAGGCCCATGTGCATTTAAGCGAAGTCTGCATGCCAGTCAGGCATTAAGTCTCAAAAGTGAAGGCAGTTAAGTCTCAAAAAGCGTGTTTACAGAAAATGATATTCATATATATATTGTCTTTTTGATTCCTAGCTCGTAGGCTTTAAGCACCTGATTTACTTTAAACAACACACATCCGTTTGCACAGTTTTAGACTCATACATTTTACATCCTCTATAATATGGGATACCAGGCAAAGCAATCTGTCATAATTCTTTTGCGTCAACTTTTTACCGAATCTGTTCGACTACCTACTTTAATTTTCTTTTGTATTTCGCTCATTATTCGTCAGAGATTGTATGCTGTTTTTTTGCATCCTCAACTACTGCACACTCGCTTTCCCCACTTCCCCTCTTACCCACACACCCGCTCCCCTTCCCACTCCCCTGGGCTAAGAGACACTATAGCGGGGGTCTGCTGAAGACAAGGCCCATTGACAGGCTAGAGTGGCAGTAACTTATTGTCTATTGATGGAGTGTGACAAATCATGTGGGAACGCAGGGGTGCGTGGCAGTGAGAGCTAGGGTGTTGAGTATGTGAGCGTGCCTGCATGTCTGCCTACATTTTAGACTATGTGTCTCTGTGTATGTATGTCCACATGTGTTTGTGCCTATTTGTGTTTGTGCGTAATGTCTCAGTGTGGGGCATGCGGGCATAGCCGGGACCCTTCACAGCTCATTTAGCCCAAATGGGGCCACCTGGGTGGTGAGGCAGCACAGCAGGACAACCCTGGCACTGTGGAGCCCTGCTGACAGCCTCCTAATATAGGGGCTTCACCGACCTATTAATCAACACAGCCACACTGACAAATCACCACAACTATGACCTAATGAGAGGAGGAGAAAGGAATGAAGGTGACGGAAGAGGCAGAGACACAATAGTCGAGGTTTAAGGTTTGAAAGGGTTTAGTAAGAATTGACAGTCAGAAGAGACGTAATGAAAAGGAAATTAAATAAAGAAGAGTCTGACATTACAACTGGCACTATTGGTCATGTGGGTGAGCCATGATCTATGGAGAACAGAATGATAGCACTGCTGTCATTGGTAGCATTTTTTGTACTTTGCAGCCATAATCGCAATAGCCCAATTGATTTGCTATGAAGGTCTAAGTCAGTGGATTTTCAAGCATCTACTCAGTTCCTCCTTTTTCAGAAAATGAATCAGGCCGGATGCTTTCCAGTAACTTTTTCAGACACTTCGGAGCAAATTAGAAGTAAAAAGATATTTGAGTTTAAACACAAACAACATTGATGTATGCCTCTTTCTCTTGTTCCCACCCTGAGGTAAGCTAGCATCTAATCTCTCCACCACCAATCTCAGGTCCAAATCACATTAGCTGGGATCAGAGGTGAAACTAGAGCTTTTCAACAGCAGCCTGTTCTCACTAATGAACCCCCATGGCCATCCACTGCATATTACAGCCACACTGCGTGAGAGGGGAAAGTTTTGCAATAATCATTATGTAACTGTACAGTCCTTTGGTTTCCATTGCCTTGACATTTAAAACGCTCGATTGCAATATATTTATTTTTTCTATAGGGAATATTTTTGACTGGCCGTACTGTGTATGATGGATGGTTTTTTAGACTAAGCAATATACTGTCTAGTAATTGTATAGAGGTGTTCATCTGAAATTTTCAATATGCAATATTATACTCCCCTTTCATATTATTAAGGAACACCTACTTCAATGCTTCATGACACACATATCTAATCAAAAACAGAATTGCTCTGTATTTGGTCATTTAGAATGGTCAAAATGATCCACTAAAACCAAAATCAAGCATCCAGATTGGGGAAAAATGCATTTCAAGCGACTGTGAACATGGAATTATATGATGGTGTATGACAGATGCCAATCGCTTTTTCGGGTATTGAGGGTGACTAACATGAAAATACTGTCACTTCTAAGCTTTAAGTAAACATCCAGCTGTTACCTTTTTTGCAAATCTACAAACTTTTCCAGTGGTCTCGATTGGGGAAGAATGGCCAGTGAGTCAAATAAGCTTATGAGAAGAACATCAAAAAACAACAATCTCCGGATCCCCCCCCCCCCCCACACACACACAACCTCACACAAGGATACAAAGGCTACACAGAATCTTGCTGGGTCAGGTCAGACATTTTTGCAAACAACATGAAAGCGTGAATCCATCCTGCCTTGTATCAATAATTGAGGCTGGTGATGGTCATGCAGTAATGGTGTATGGGATATTTCTGTGCTTTTTCAGTTCTTTTAGCCCCAATAGTGGTCATTTGAACACCGCAGCCTTCCTGTGCTTCTTGTGGTCCATGCCTGTCCAATGTGACCAGAGTGCACCCATCTTCTTTGGGCTATTTTCAAAGATGTCACATAATCTCAGATGTCTGTGGAGGTTCTCAGTCATCCAGGTCATGGTAAATTCTTGTCATAATCTTCTTGTCATGGCAACTGGACTTCACAGCTCTGAACTGAAGAAGCCTCTTGGATGAGGGGCGAAAACGTCTTCATGTAAAGAAAATCAAGTCCAGTTGCCACGATAAGAAGATTTTGACAATAATCTCACATATGTTTTTTGCCCATGTGAAATTCACTGGTCTTAGATAATCTCCATTGTCCCCAGGTCATTATAGAGCACCTTTGGGTTGTGGTGCTCAAAGGTGCAATACGTTTCTCACAATGGTATTATAACTCTGTCATGCCAGTGTATCAATAGGAACATTTTACAGCTTTGTATTAAAAGCCATAAAGATAGAACAAATTTAGGAGGCAATGGAGGCATCAACATGGTACTAAAATGGAACATCTAATTTAGCAGCCAGGGAGTGTAGTCACTCTGCTAGGAGCTTTGTATTTTAAACCCGCACTCACTTCCCTTACATTAACTATGTCATCATATCATTACAGAAGTATGTATACATATTTGAGGCTGCTTCTTCCTTTCATACTCAATGAATTGTTTTTTTTTAGCCGGACTAATGACCAACCAAGGTTTTTTTTGACCAACTAATAAGCTGCCTGACTTGGTGCTATGGTGAATATTCAAAAGTAAAACTTTCTTATTGACTTGTATCTGTCAGCTTTGTTGTCCAGCCTTGGGATCTATGTGATATACTAAGCTCCAACCTGTCTGGTCCATCGACTGGTCCAGGATGGAAGGCCAATAGTGAGGATGCACAACTGCATGCTCCTTCCATCCATTACCCAGTTATGGTAATGCTAGAAGTGCTTCTGCCCATGCATCTGTGGAGAAGAAAACCACATACACATCTTGTTTTGTATTCACACAACATCTCAGACTAAATCACATCAACGAAGGCTCATTGACTGAGGTGTAACGGATTGTGTCTATGTGTGGGTCCTTTGGCTCATGAATTGAATGAAGGTATTTCTAGAATGCTGCTAAAGCAGGGCACTTTACCCATTAAAAGGCCTGTTTGTTTTGTTTGTATTTTGTTGACTGATTTAAGAGGATTCTGTTGACACATATCCATATTAGGTTCGAGTTATACTTGTTGTCCTACTTGTGTCCACATCCAGCAGACTGTCAAAAATGATAGTCAGATTTTGGTTGCTTATTTGAACCTGCCCTTTTCTTTTGCTAAATTATATGAATAATCATGAATCAAAATTCGATTATAAGAAATTCAGTGTATTATCTGATACATTTTAATAACACAATAATGTTACATGTCAGCTCAGCTCAACAACATAATGCTTTTTAGATGCAAAGTGGCAGAAATTCTGATTACAGAAGACAAGCAATGTACTTAATCTAACTTCAGTGTGCTTTGCAGTTAATTTGGGGTCAGATTTCATGTGCATTCCTTGTCAATAAAGACAAGTTGTTATAAAACAAAAGAGGGAAGGAAAGAAGGACTATTGGAAGGAAATGGAGGGTGGAGTGGAGTGAAATAGTAGTATCCAACATAATTTATGCTACTATTATGAATGATGTCATATGATCTTTGGTGTTGATGATGGCAAACCCCATCTGATTAACCAGCATCACATTTATGACTGACACCTTGCTGTACCATTAATACAACTAATTTGATTTGTACTGTCTGGCACATTACGATGATTAAGTAAAAACGGGTCTGTACTGTTTATATCCAAATCAGGAAAATGTCTCGACCCTCCACAAATTAAGGTCTCTTTGAAAACAAAGCCATATCAATCATCTATTTACTATGCTGAATGTGTATTTCAAATTTTAGGGAAATGTGTCCATGAGTGTTGATTTTTATACTCCTGTTATCCATCTGTGTAATGCCCAATTTGATTTCAAGAAATGCAACACCATTAGATGAGTGTGTAAGTTCCTCTGAGTTTACAGAAAACAATAAAATCTTTGCAAGGTGGCACACAACTTAAAAATGCCTTTTCTCTTTGCCTCTCTTATCTCCTTCACACTGCTGTTGGCAGCAAGAAAGGCAAAAGAACATGAGAAACAGCGTTATAATTTTATTATAAGGACAGAAGGGGTAAAATAGAGCACATGATAAGGATCTGGAGATTAGGATGGAGTAGAACAATAAATTATGCAAAGTGTTTGAAAACACATACAGCTATAATTAAGTGGTATTTGATATTAAATGAGGTGACAGTGAGGATTTGTTTATCTCCTTAACCCTCTAAAACTGCCATTAGCATGGTAGAAAATGAAATGTTTGAAATGGTATGAGAATATTGCCCTGATCCGATACACAATAATAGGGCTTCTCCAGCCGAGACACACATGCATATCTAGGTGAGATCAACGTTAGCATGAACTAATCAGTGCGTTGCAGGCCCAGAAAACCACAGGAGCCCATTACTAATAATCTCATTATGAAAAAGCCCTGAACACTCCTGTATTTACAGTACAGCTTACATTTAAACTTTACAATGCAAATTGTAACTTGTAAGAGTGCATTTGCAATATATCTGAGAACCCTGTTTTGTTTGTTTACTTTTTCACCCGTCTTTGACAACTCCCTTAAATCTTAGAATGTTAACAAATGCATCATGATATTGACTGAGGTACAGCTATTCATCTGGATTTGTTTTTGTGCATAAGAAGATAAGATGCACCATGAGTATTATACAGTGTACTGAACAAGCGCATGATCATTTACATATGTCAATAATGATACCATTTAAATACAGTAACTTGAGAATTATTTTGGATAATGTTGAAAATAATTCAAATGCAATTAAGTTGCTTGGATGGACTTTCTTTTAAAGCAACAACTACAACTGAAAAACCAGATGTTCACGGATGGTACCTTCTGTGACAGGTGGATTTGTGCTTCGGAACAGATATAGCATTGCCTCATTGTGTGGGACTGTCATGAACATTGTGTGGTTCCTGGTTACTTTAGGTCCAACCTGTAGTGACATTAAGGTACTGTTTTTCATGCTCTTTAACTGTTTGTGACTAAGAAATACTAACTGTTGAGGCCAAAATTTGAATATTTGTGTCAACTTTTTAAAAAACAGCCTTTCTGAAGAAAATATACTTGTTTATCACAGACAAGTGGATCTGAATACCTGAATGATTTGTCACTTTACCTTTAAATAGTACATAGTACATTTGATCTTCTGTATCAGATATGGTATCAGAGCTTTAAGTGTTATTGTTTTTTTTGTTTTGTTGTTGTTTTGTTATTTCATTTTCATTAACGTTGCATTGTATATTGCAATGAATCTTCTGTATGTACAACTATAGTTGGAGGGTTTTATGATGGGTTGACTTTGTGTCAGTAACTTGTAGTTTCCGGCCCTTTACCACCCTGAAAACTGCTACACAGCAAACCTAACCAACAAAACGACTACATAATCCAGGAACAAGTTTAGTATTCTGAAATATGCAATTTATTCATAGTAGCATGGAAATATGTGGATGGGGTTTGAATAGAAGTTTTTGCCAGATCAATGTCTGATCGAGGCCTTTGTCTGAGAGCAAGTTGCAGTTTCTCAACCCTCAACGCGCCTCAGTAGATTTGACAGTTTATATATGCACAAATAAGAAAGAGAAGGTACTGAATAAGTAATAGGCTATTTCCTGGTAGCACGCTGAGGTAAAATCACAACCAACATCCGTTATTTTCCCTCTGTACACTGTTCAGTGGGGAGATTGCATGAGTGAATGCTTGTTCTCAGTGTTTGCGCTTATAGAATCTGTGTGCAGGAAAAATCCAAAGATACTGACTGTTTGTTTGAAATATCTTTGTTCATTAATTCATGGGTGATATTTTATGTATTTGGTGACAATGTTTAAAGGAATAGTCTCAAATGGAGCCACAACACACAGAAGGAGATGATATGTTAAAAGATGCTTCAATTATTACTCCTCAAAATAAGTTGGGGACCTGTGGATCATCTGGGGGGTCTGGAGAATTGAAGGCACTTGCAGGGAAATGCTGAAAAAAAAAAACAAATAGAGGCTGTAGGCATTTTGAACTGTTTTTGGACAGCAGGAAAAGGCACCATATTGATTTGCAATAAGATAAAGACTAATCACTGATTATAGACAAAATGTTTCAAAACACGACAGAAAATAATAGAACTGTCTATTATCATTGTTATGAGTGGTATTAGGGCGGCACGGTGGTGCAGTGGTTAGCACTTTGGCCTCACAGCACAAAGGACCCTGGTTCGATTCTGTCAAGGGAGCCTTTCTGTGTGGAGTTTGCATGTTTTCCCTGTGTCCTTGCCCAATGACAGCTTGGATAGGCTCCAGCATCCCCTGTGACCCTGAGTGCAGGATAAGGGTGCAGGATATGGGTAGATGGATGATTATTATTAGTAATAGTAGAAGTACTAGTCATGACTGTTAAAGTAAAGAAAAAGAGTGGATTTCTTGAACCATTTCTTGGACCATTAGTACAGCTGAGGCTAAATCAATTTAGGCATTTGGGTGCCTTGAATTAAACCCAATGTGTCAAATATTCAAACAACATTTAGAGCTGTTCCTCTTATTATGTTTTGATTCAGGGATGTGCACAAAGACATTTGACGGGTTCGCTATCTGTCCTCTATCATTCAAGACAGGATTTAAGATTCCCACTCTGAGACTCTATCAAGTTTCATTTTACAGCTTTCAGACAGCCATCGGCACTTTTTGTTGGAACGAGGGCAAAACCCAGAAATCAACATATAGGTGAGCCAGGAGATCTTGACTAACTTTTATAAGAAACAGTAACCTGAAGAACTATTATTTGTGAAATGTCTATAATGTACTATGCATTTTTAGTTGGCTATATTCAGCATTATCATTGAGCACACAAAGGATTTATGCACAAAGATAAAATTAAAATGACTAGAATGCAAGTTAACACGACCAACATGCATGCTATCCCTCCCGTAACCATCAAAACATGTGGGTACGCATCAATCTTCATTCACCTTGACAAGTAAAATCCCATCAGTTAGCTCAAAATATTGTTTTGTAGTTAGAAATCAGTCCAAGACATGTCACAAAGGAAACAGGGGATCTTACTTGCACATTTGGTGTTTACAAAAAAGTGGCAGCTGATCCCACCAGGCTTCTGTGGTTGTTTCTGTTTCACAATGATAGTAGCTATTGCTGACTGGTAGTGCTTTATTTGGTGTGATGGTTGTTGATGAAGACTGAATCCTTTGTACGCAGCCATCTATTTTTGTTGAAACAAACCCAGGATGACATCCTCGAATGTCCATGCCCAGGGACATTCTACTTTCTATTAAAGAAATTTAAAGACAATATTGTGCGCATGCGTCCGTGCGTGCCTGGACCTGTCTTTTGGTGTTCATTTTTTGTTTGGATAGTACCCAAGATACAGAACATCTGGGACAGCTTGCTGATATTTGTTCAGTTGTGTGAGTGAGTTGTGCTTAGTTTCAAGACTAAACTCTCCGCCTTCTTCTCTTCCTCCTCTTTTGACATCTCCCTAATGATGGGTTGCCACAAAAGATCATCTGTTTCCATCTTGCCTTGTCCTCTGCATCGTCCTCTGTCACACCCACTAACAGCAAGTTCTTCTTCAACACTCCTCTTTTGTCTTACCCCTTTTCTCCTGCCTTTTGCTCCATCTAAAACATCTTTCCACTGATATAATTACTCTCTCTCCTCTTTTCATGTCCAAACCACATTTATGACTTTGTCTTCAATGTGTATATTACCTGTCCATCCCCTTCACTCTGAGAGAAAATATCAACATATTCAGTTATGCCACCTCCAGCTGTAATCCTGTTTTTTAATCAGAGCAGCCATCTCCAAGCCTTACAGAACAGCTAGTCTCACCACTATGTTCCAAACTGTTCCCTTCGTTCTTGCTGCCACACAGATAAATCCTGATATTCTTCTTCATCCACTCAACCCTGCCAGCACTTGTTTCTTCATATTTTTTCACTTTCCCGGCTGCACTGAACAGTTTATGCTTAATATTTAAACTCTATCATCTTCCTCATCACCTTTCCTTGCATCCTCTCTGTTCCACCTGGTTCCTTTCATTTACACATGTTCTCTGTCTTGCTGCGGCTGACCTTCATTCCTCATTTGCAAATTATTAAAAGTTATTTTTATTATGTGTGCTACATATTTCAAGAGAGTCTGTTCCTTGTATTTAAAGGGCCATTTGTGACATTTAATAGTGAAGTTGGAGGTTGTATCACCTCACCTCTCCCCTTCTTCATTAGAAATTAGAGTAGATTGCAGGTCTGTCATGTCAGATCCTATAGCTCTGGGGTTCACTAACATGTCATGACACAAATTTGCACAAATTTCCTTATAGTAAGGAAAGAGACTTTCAAGTTATAAGTAACTGAAAGCCATGGAACTTGCCACCGACGAGACAAACCTTTAGTGGACTCACTTTCTTTCTTGATAATTGCTGCACAGGATAAAATTACCCCCATTTCACCTTTGACTCTCATCATCACTCAGGTTTAAAATAATGACTTGGTAATTTGTGTCTGTCCATGAAGCATTGATGGACTTAGTTCTCGGCAGATCTTTGTTTTGATCATAAATGTTGTACCTTGTATTGGAAGTTGCTGTCAGACCGTAATCAAGCATACAGTGGACTCTGTAGCTGACAATTTGGTTAGCCTCCCCTGAACAGAGGCTCACTGAAACAATCAGGTCAGTCAAGTGAGAGAGGTCACTCACACTTACAGAAGAACTTGAACAATCTCAGACTCATAACATCCTCTATGGCGCTCTCAAAATAACGTTACAGTGGACAGACCAAACAGGTAGCCCCAAATCAAAGTCAAAGTCAATTTTATGGCCAATACTACCATATGTTTCACACATACAGAGAATTGAAATAGCGTTTCAACCCTCAATTTGCTCTCAGACAAGGACCCACGGTGCAAAAGTAAAAAGATAGAAATAATACCACAGAAAGAGTAGAGAAGAAGTGAGGTACAACAGGAGGGTTTTGGTTTGAAAAATGAATTAAAGGAGCAGGAAACTGCCAGCCACATGTGACATGTGCACATGGAGTATATGGCCACTGAGCCACTATACTACACTGACCAGAAAGCATTGACTCTGCTGTCTCCCAAGGTGTGTGGGTATTTGAAATCCCCCTTATTTGTTGTACATGTAGGAATCCATCTAAAAATACCAAAGATTCTAAATCAGGACTCTGCTATTCAGAAACAAAAAGCCTTATCACCCCTTGCTCCCAGAAAATATTTGATAGACCTTATCCAGTGAGCCAGAGAATGTCTGTTTGAGGAATGTGCCAAACTGTGTCTAATAGACTAGTACTCACCGTCACACGGTGGTGGACAAGCAGCCTAATGATGTCTGAAATACCGGCACAACTGCTATGATATACTTTGATAATTGCTACCCTCCTGTCCACAGTACAAATAAATGTGGAATCGGTAGGCAAACACATTAATATGAAAATGTCTACATTAATTTGGAGCATGGTCTAAATTATTCAGTAATTAAGCCACTGCAAATTTACACAAACTTTCCCCTGAATGACTGGAGAGAATAGGAACGCGCTAGTGACACCCAGGCTGAGGGATTTGATTTTTTTTTGTCATGTGCTGCTAAAACATTTGTTGAAATAGCATGATATATTGTTGTTATATTGAATGGAATGGAAGATACATGAAGACACCTGAAGCAATGCATAAACCCCTGTACCTGTAGAAAATTTCTATAGGTTTCTATTAAACATCTGGCCCTATTTCCACCTCTAACAGCTTTTTCACCACACCATTCAACTTAAAAAATGCTTCAGTTATATTCTTGTAATAGTTCTATTGAATTAAGCATAAAACGTTAGCACTGTTTAATTAAATTAAAACTTGGCCAAAAGTTAGTGGCAAAATCATTGGCTTCTTGTTTGGAGGAACATCATTCAGATATTCAGATGCTCCTTTATTTGTTGATGTTTCTGATACATCAGCATGTAAAAGATCATTGTACATTAAAACAGCTTCACCTGAGAGATCTTTGACTAGACCCCTGCTGGCTCTTCAGGAAATCATCAATGATCATATACTCACGGCCAACTATATACTCCATGGGCACTGATTGATAAAAGAATAAAGAAATAATCATAAAATTAATATCATATCTTATATCTATAGCAGCATCTCACAAATGGATCACATCACATCAAAATAATTCATTTGTTATCTATACAGCTTATCCTGCGGTCAGGGTCACGGTGGGAAAGGAGCCAATCCTAGCTGTCTTTGGGCAAGAGGCAGGGTACACCCAATGCCAGTCGCTACATATATCACTCTGTTATTCACACCAGAGGACCCAGAGAAAACCCAAGCAGACAAAGGGAGAACCTGCAAATCCACAAAAAAGGCTCCAGTCAGAATCAAACCAGAAATCCTTTTGGTGTGAGGCAGAGGCTTTGTTGTTTGTCTTCTACATTTAACCCATCGTGGATGAAGCACGATCAGTGGGAAGCCACTGAGTGGTGCCCAGGGAGCAGTTAGGTCTTCAGTGTCTTGCTCAATTACACTTCGACAGGCCTCGGAGGGGTCTGGGAATTGAACCATGAGCTTTCAGTTCCAAGATGACTGCTCTAGTCCCCTGTGCTGCACCATTTTGTAAAGGTACATCTTCCAGATTGGTGAATGCCAGACGTTTTTGTGGGGCCTCATGAGCAGTGTGCTGTAATGCATACAGGGATAAAGTAGAACACAATCAAAAATGATTACAAAAATAACTGTAATAATCATAACAAAAACATAAACTCGTGAAAGGTAGTATGATCCATATCACAGCTGTTGCACCCCAGGCAGCTGCGCTGGATTCACGTCTTCCAGAGAAGATTTGCCTGCATAGATTTATGTATTTATACTTTAGTGTGTGTGTGTGTTTGTGTGTTTGTTTGAGAGTGAGTTTGTACATATTCAAATGGCCACTCTCAATCACTTTCAATCACTCAATGAAGACCTTGCATACAAAACAACACACTGAATGAAAATTTTACCAAACAATGTAACTATTATTTTTGTTGTTGTTGTTGTTTCAACTTTTTTAACTCAAGGTAGTTGAATATTTATACCAGTTTTGTAGTTTGGTGCTGATTTTTGCAGTTGTGTGATTGGGTATTTGACAGTAAAAGGTTGCATTTTTTAAATTTTTGGCTGAAAATGAAGATGTCAGAAATAATCCATTTAGTTTGCCTTACTACAAAATTAATCATTTCGATCCTATCAAGAATAAGTATAAAGCTTCTGCTTAATGTTTACTTTGAAACCTACTTGCTTTTGATGTTGGATACTTTCTTTTGTCCTTGTTGATTTAGTCCATCTCTTGTAGCTTTTGAGTGGACATCAGTTTAGATTGAGATAGATCTCAGGTATGGCTTAATACTGAGTGGCACCATTGCAGGAACATACTGTAGACCTGACAGTGAGTTGATCTGACAATAGAATGGATCAGTGTAGCGGCTAGTAAGTCAGAAGGTAGAGCATAATCCCTTCTGTCAAGTCTCTGTCTCGTCAATATTCAAATCCAGCCAGCTGTCCAATGGCTGTCAGTTACAATCTCCCTCTGGCTCATGGCCTAGCACAGGCACATATCTAAATTGAATTGGATGTTTGCTTTCCAATGGAAATTGACTCAGAGTGGTGATCTCTTGCCCCGTATTGTGAACTTGCCATTTATCCCCACTGTACAAGATTCAAATGTTTTTTCAAATATTTACTTATCTCTCTTATTTTCTTGGGTTACTAATCTCTTGGTCTGTTGTGTGTCAGGCATCTAGCTCATTTTGAACCTTTTAAGCTCTCTCCAACTATATATCAAAGCACTTAGATTAAGTGTTGCACACCAATTATTCACTACAAAATATGTGCATTTCACTGAAAAAAACGTGTTATTATATTAAATTGGGTAATTAAATGAGAGAGAATAAAGTTTGATGTTAATCCCATGTTTAAAATTAAATAGGAATTCCACTGACGGAAATACTTTAGATAAAACATTTGCTATAAACAAAAATACCAAATTCTGCTGTTAGTGTTTGGGTCAAGTCTTATGCATGCTGGATGCTGTCCACAGCATGCTCTGAAAGCTCAACTAAGATGAAGAAAAAATGCCTTTATTGTCACATTCAGTTATACATAGAGCACAACATCAGCGAAATTTCGACCACTGCATTTAACCCATCGTGGATGAACCATGTGCAGAAGGCAGTTAAGGAACAGCACCAGGGTAGCAGTTATGGTCTTGCTCAACAACACTTCGGCAGGCTTGGAGGAACCAGGAATTGAACCAGGAATTTTGGGTTCCCAAGGATTACTGCTCTAACCCTCTGAGCCACGCCGCCTCATGGTCTGGAATACAGGGATCTCCCTGTATTGAATGATATTCATGTACAAATGAGCTGGTGTCACAGAAAAAGTCACACTGTGCGTGTGTCTTTCCATTGATGACATACATCAAGGACGTAACCCATCAGAGCCCATCATCTGGTTAACCCTGAGCTTTAATTGTGATCTTTCAGTAGTTTTAATTGTGATCTTTAAGCAGTATATAATACCTGAGAAAACTTGTAATGTAAATTTTTTCAGATATCACATTGGTTTTTAGAACTTTTCAGAACTGCTCCATGTATACTCAGCTCATCACATCTAGTAACCTGGAAAATATGTATACTTCAAGGTTAAAAATGTAGACAAACAGCATTTATAAGAGCATCTTACTCTTACATTTAAAATATATTATTTTAAGTTGTAGCCTAAGGCTTGCAAGCCAAGGAGTCTTTACTCTAAGCTTGCCCTATCTTGGTTTTCAAAAGTCAGCGGTTCAGGTGTTGCAAAGGTAGAGACAGAATCTTAATATGCTTACTACTCAAAGAAATAAATGTTGGGAAATAGTTTAGTGTTTGGATTCAAGTAAAAAAAAAAATCTGATGACTTTTCAGAGGGCAAATCTAATGTCCACAGTCAGTTTTGAACTGTGGTGTGAGGTCTTTTATTCAGCAGAATTCATTTCCACTTCATCTTTATCATATTACCAGGTTCAGCTCTTTTATTTGACGTCACAGGTTGTGATAACCGGCTCATTTTGTGTCCGAAGGCTGAAAGTCACCAGAGTCCAGAGATGTAAACATGAAAGATATTCTTACAACATTTGAAATGCCTGAAAACATTTTATTTTATTCTCTCTCACTCACTCTTTTTCTTCCTCGTCTTACTTCTCTGACACATGTTGCCCTGACACGCATTGGAAAGGCCTGACCTTTGGAAAGTTTAGCACTTTAAATATTTAGGCTTGGGTTATGATGGATCCTCCTGGCCCTTAGGCAATGTGCAAAGCCTCTGATTAAGGCTGCTGTCAGAGTCATTTAGCCGAGTGTCTGGCTGTCGATGGCACTCTCTGTTTGACAAGCAGGCCTTTTAAACAAACAGCAGTCCCAGTGGCAGAGCAGGCAGGGCATCCAGTTCAGCACAAACACCCCTCACTCTGAGAGAAAGCATTCAGCTCTCTGACAACAGTAGAGGAAGCCACTGGACACTGTCTCTCATGATCTTTTAGGCACTTCATCTCCATGCTCACTCACTTGTTCCACATATATTTCATCTGTCTCTGTTTCTATTGTCTCTGTTTGTTTTCTTAAATTGCCTACTCTCCTTCCCCAACTTCATGCCCACCTCAGTTTGTTTGTCGCTGCCTTTTGGAAAAGCTGTTGAGTGAGTTTAGTGTGCAAGTTGATTGTCAGATGTTTCTCTGAACAAGGCTTGCACTCTTAATTTATTTGGCATCATTGTTTATTATCAGCTGAAAATCAGAAACAATGTCTTGTGCCTGCATCCTATCATGTTTAGGACAGATTACACTGATGTTCAGATGGCAACACATCAGTACCAGCCTGTTCATCTCACTCAGAGACAATATCCCATGGCATCAATCCTGTAAATATGAGTCTTAATATGTGTGTCCTATTCTGTATTCAGAGGAATAGCCAAGTCAGCAGCTCCCGTATTAATGCATGAAAAATGAGCACAGCCTGGAAGAATTAAAGGGTAAGACTCCCCTTATTAAGATGTAAATTCCAGGGGAAACTCACCGAAATGAGGATAAAGTGAAGTTATTGTCAACTTCAGCCTACTTATGCATTTCCAAGAGGCAATGTTGTTATATAGTTGTAGAAATTAGATACACACAGCCAGGCCCCTAGTGGGTTTTCTGACTCACTTTCAACACAAGATCAACTAATCTCACCAAATATACAACCTATACTTACCAGGACAATTTACACTGTTGGTAACATTATCTATTGACAGTGTACATTGCAACTATCATGGTAATACCATCTCTGTCATGTGGATGTTGATTCTTTTTTCTCTCTCTACCTCTCTCTCATTTCAAATTTGCACTTAACACCCTCCTGGGGAAAGGCTTCTCATTCATCAATGGTGTTTGTCCCAGTGACAAGCAGGGCGCCTCCTGCATATCAATATCAGCTAAGACAATGCTGAGCCTGTAACCTTCAGCTAAATGTCATTCTGCTTAATCCTATTTGAAAATTAAACATTGAAAAACCTTTAGCGTACCTTCCTGTCCTCCTTCCGCTTGCACTTGCTCGTTTATTCACCTCCTACCTTCTGGTTCTTTTCATCCCTCTCTCCCTTTTGATTGTTGTTCTCCTCACTGTGTAAAATTTTTACAATTTATTTGTATGAAATTTATTTGGATTTTGTAATGGCTTATTTTTTTTATTTCCCTCATTTCACTAAAATGAATAAATTACATTGGGGCAAAAGAGGGGCGAAAGAGGATTTCTGATGCAGCCAAAAACATATAATGACAGAGGCTGAAACTCCATTAAATTGCTTTGCATTGAAAAACCAGCTTCTTTGTATGCATGATATAGTTGCGCTTCACTCCCATCTTCTTCCTCACATACATGCACACTGCACTCCCGCACACATGAATGCACAACTATATGGTACATGTTTGAAGCGACAATACAGAATCAGGAGGGAGGGTGGGATAAAGGGAGAGAGCGATTGCAATGAAAATGCAATCATTTGCAGTCTTACAAATATTTCTCTCCTTTTGGAGAGAGAGTGTACGACTGCACCTCAAAGGCAGCCTTGAGCCATGTCTCTATATGGATTTGATTGACCACAGTCACTCGTCAAGTGATTCTGTTAAATCACTGAGAGTGAATGACGATAAACGTGACTACCCTTGATGTCTCTATATTGAGGTCCTCCAGACACTCTAGAGCTTGAAAAATTAGAAAATGCAGTTTAGAGACATACATTGAGACAGTCAAATACACCAGAGAAGAAATAAGATATCTTTCATGCTATGAGTTTGGAAGCCAAACAGGAATTGCATAAAGCATAAAAAAGTTGTTACACAATGGCTTCTAACATTAGATTGGTATAAATAGAAATCCAAACCAGCAGTGGTACAGAGGGGCAAAGCATGAATGCTCTTTTCCCACGTCTCATTTCTTCATTCTGTGCTTGAATGACTACAAGTGTGGTCACCTGAGAATAAAATGATTAGACTGATGTGGTGCAAAATAAACTGTATTAAAGAGAAACGAGAGCAAGACCCCAATATGGTAATTCAAAGTTCCTCCAGTAATACATGTTTTTTCTTCTTGTTTTGATGCTTGAATTATGGCACTATTCCAATGACCTTTTTGTCTGCAGTAATCGACCAGTATCCTGGGGAAATATTTAGATGATGAAGATGATTATAATAATGGCGATGATGATGAAGTTGGTGATGAGGATTAGGAAGTATCACATTGCTGCCAAATTTGTGTCAGTCACAAAATAAAAATTGGAAAAGCACACACACACACACACACACACACACACACACACACACACACACACACACACACACACACACACACACACACACACACACACATCACACACACACACACACATAAGACAACACCTTCACTTAGGAGATATATAAAGATATTGAATATAAATAAA
>CAAKHD010004603.1:21724-50377 GCA_901007705.1 Fistularia tabacaria
CCAACGCCTCCGGCCGATTCATATACCCTTCCCTCCGCTTCCCAGACCCCCCACGGCCCCCCCCAACCCCCTCATTTAAAAAAAAAAAAAAAAAAAAAAGGATATTACTGAGTGTACTAGTCAAGCAGCTAGTTACCAGTGCAAGTTCAAATCCAAAAAGCGAATCACGCCGTGGCTCAATGCGCCCCGACGCCCCCGCCCCCAGCCATGTAGCTGTAGTTCTTTGAATTTGCAACCTCGATATCCTTTTTTTGGGGGGGGGAAACAAAACAAAACAAACAAACAACCAAACAGTCAGATGAGCTGAACTGTACATCAGACAACTGAACTACCTTCAGTCTGAGGCCCGTCGGCCCTGGTAACACAGTTTACACACACACACACACACATGCGCACACAAAAAAATTTTTTTAAAAGGAAATGGGGAAATGTACATTTCAGATTCATCGCAGGATTTTATTTGTGGAAAAAGAATCTAACAAGGCCTGTGACGTAGATATACCAATGCACTTTTATGTACATAAAAAAGAGATTTTGGGGGGGGGGGATTATTTCTTCCTCTCTTTCCCTGCGGTGGTTAAGCCTCCTGAGGCCACGGGTCAGCCGACACAGTCAAGCCACTTGCCCGGAGCGTTTTAACATCAACCTGATTGGTTGTTGGAGAAGATGAAAAAAGGAGAAGGGAGATGATGTGTCGTCATGCCGCCGAACGAAGACTACACTTCTCAGAACCCCCCTCCCTTATCACGTCTTGTCCCAGAGTATGACGCCGCACTCCGGCTCCTCTTTTCTTTTTTCTTTTTTTTTCTTTTTTCTTCTCTTCTTTCCGAGTATTTGGATTCTTTCAAGTATGAAATGATACAATGATAAATCATCGCTGGTCATAATTTATGCTCAATGTGACTCAATATTTTGACACTTGGTGTCAGTATCAAAACTTGTTGAAATGTGAAAAATCAAGGGGTTGCTAAGGCATGAAATTGTTAAGAAATATATTTAAAATTAACTTAAGGATTAAAAAAAAAGATAAATATCTTGGGTTTAACAAGTCAATTTTCTCACCACTAGAGGTCAGTGTTTGACACTTTCAGGGTCCAGCTGGGATCCCATTAATGTAGACCACCTTATGATATTGCGTCTCTAGGACAATAGGACTGCAGTACAGCAGTACGGACAGTGCGAGACCTTGTGATATGTTAAAAAATTACCCACCAACACCCTAATATTGTGGATTACTAGTATGATTAATGCTTTTTGCATTATTAGCCTGAGCGTCTATAAAACACACAAAGCTGTCAAAATGGCAACAGACTTATCATGATATTGCCGGCAACTGCTCGCTCCTTGTCACCCAAAACCAAAAACCAATCTCAGAGACCAGGGTTGATGCTGGAAAGCTCCGGGCAGTGACATCTGTACTCGTCTCGCTGACTCCCCGGGAGAGGCGGCTGGACATGGTGTCGGAAAAGTCTGTGCTGAACCGGCGTGTCTAGGCTGCCACTGCTGCTCAGAACAGTTTGTTGTGCTGGCAGTTTTTCCTTTTGCACCTTCCTTTGTGTTTGTTTTTATTTCTTTGCAAGAATGTAGCTGTTTCTGTTGTTTTATGTTGTTGTTTTTTTTGTACTGCGCAAAATGCATGCTACTGTTTGTCATTCACTCCCATCATCTGATTCTCATTATTATTTTCCCACATTGCCTTCTGTGGTGCCCAGTAGAGCTTAGACGTCCACCCGAGGAACCTGTTTTGTTCCACATAGACTTTTGATCTGCAGGTTCGGTGTAGCACCACAAGCTTCTCTCCCATCCCCTCACACACACAAACACACACACACACACACACACACACACACACACACAAACCCCTGTGAGAGTACGTGATGTGTTTGTAGAGCAGCTGTCGTGGCTTTGCCGTCTGTCTCCTTGTTTCCTGATCGAATTCAGAAAAAGAAAAAACCCGCTGCAGCACCAAACAGGGTCAACACACAAATGACTTTGTGTCTGTCGTTTTGATAAAGCATTAAAAAAAAATACAGAAAGAATGTCAAAAGAAACCACTGCACTGTTAGCGTCCTCCAGTGACACCTATACACATGCACACACATACACACCTCCCAACAGTGAAAACACCTGTGTGGGCAGACGAAGAGACGCGTTTAGAGAAGCTTTACTCTGTGCATTACCTTTAAGGCAGCTGTTAACACCCCTGACATCCATGTTTCAGGTGACAGCTGACAAAAAAATAGTGATTTATTGCCAGCGATTCGGATGTAATGTTCCCTTGTCACCGTGCTCCGCTGCCTGGAGCAGGTGACACACTGTGTGTGAGGGGTGTTCTAAAGGACGCAGCCGCTTTAAGGGTAATATCTCAATATTTTTGTGTTACTTTGGTTGACGACGATTTGATTTTTTTGAGAAGACTTAAAGAGGAGTGGAACATTTTGTCATTTTGCAGTATTGTCAATTGTTTTTAGGCGACATTGGTTGTGAAAGACTGGATCAAACCTGCAAACTTGACCGCCCGCCATCCAAAGCCCTCTCTCCCATTTACGAGATGGACGCGGGGGAAGCGTTTGAGCGCGGGACGGTTAAACCGCGGGAGGAGAAGCGGAGAGGGGATGAGGACAAAAGCAGCGAGTTTGCCGAGCGGGACTGGAGCCTGCTCAAGCAGCTGCTCTCAGACCACGAGTCCAGCCTGGGCGTCATAAACCCGGTGCCTGAGGAGCTAAACCTGGCCCAGTACCTCATCAAGCAGACCCTGTCTCTGTCACGTGACTGCCTGAACACGCAGGCCGTCCTGTCCCCGGAGAAGGAGACCTTCAAGCGCTGGGCGGAGCTCATCTCACCCATGGAGGACTCGTCCACCAGCATCACTGTGACCAGCTTCTCCCCGGAAGACGCCGCCTCCCCACAGGGGGAGTGGACCATCGTGGAGCTGGAAACACACCACTGACCAGCTGAGGGGGAAGCCCAGCTGGCAGTCGACACCTTCTCCGCAAACGTTTACGTCAGCTTTGTCTTAATTTATTCTTTTGTAGGACACCTTTCTTTACGGCATGTCTGATCTCTTGGCACTGCAGCTCACGGCCGCAGCTTGTTTGCATCTCCCCGCGCCCCCTCCCTCGGTGGTCTTTGCGTGAAAACAAGCGGGCTGTTATGCATGCTGTTTTGATATGTTCGAATGTTTAAACTGATAATTCTTTTCAAGCGCTCCAGAAAAAAAAAGAAAGATAAATGTCTTTCTCATGTGGATCTTAAAAAGATGAGGTTGAATGGACTTTCTTTAAGAAAAAATAAGAATAATGGCCTAGAGACTTGCATTTAGTGTCATATTTAAAAAAATAAAGGTTTGTGTTTCTGATGACATCTATTCTTGATTTATTTTATGGTACATCAAGACCTCAGGCTGTGATTTAACTCCATGGAACAACCTGATTTATTGTAAACATCAGTTTGAATTTGACATATATCTGGAAATATCAGAAACTCTTTATTCGCCAAGTAGTTCACGAACAAGGAATTAGCTTTGGTGTAGCGGTGTCGAGCACACAAACATCGAATAATAATAAAAATAAAGGTCAAGTTAAAAAAAGACACTAGAATGAATTAGTGCAATGTTCTATCGCACTAACGGACGCAAAACCAGTGCAAATCCTGCAAAAACACAGCTGGCGAGTCGGTAAGTCACCAGGAAGGACCGCATCCTCGGTCAATGAAGCCAAGCGCCCCCCAGTGGCTGTTTACAAAGGCAGAATAGAGGCGGAGTCACGGTCAACCTTCCGAGGCGGCAATTATGAAATATTACGGTGACATATTTGACGCGTAAATTATTTCGAAACAATTTGGTCATTTCTCTAAAGGAAGGAAGTCAAGCGACGATGGGAGAAGCGAGTCCGCCATGGAAGACCACCGTCATCGTCAGCACGTCGGTAAAGGTAGGGCTTCCGCCTCGTCCGACGCCCACCGCGGCTAATCCCTCCCTGCTAGTGTAAGATAGCATCCTTGTCAATATCTTCTTGTCGTGGCTATTGGTGTCGATTTTTTTCCTCTTTTTTACCCCTCATCCAAGAGCTGAGAACTGTGAAATGGAGAAAATCAAGTCCATTCGCTACGACAAGAAGATTTTGACAAGAATTTACCATGACCCGAATGACTGAGAACTTCCTCAGTCACTGAGCTAGCATGCTAACCCAAACCAAGCAAAAGTAACATTAAAATAACTTCTAAGTCCTTGCGGGTTTTTCTGTAAATGTTATTTTTTTTAACAAACCTTCACTAAAAGCAACTCAAAGTGTTTAAAAAACATCGGGTGTAAGGTGAATACAGCACAAATACAAGAAAAAGCTTAATAATAATAAGGCAATCTAAGCTAATGCACTCTCGTGACGTCAGCACGTCCGGAAGTCTCGCTAAATTTTAAATTGTTTTTACTTCACTTTCTTATCAGGATGCTTAAAGTAACCAGTCTTTATCTATTTTAAAAGTGTTTAAAATACTTAAAAAACATTTTTTTACATTTTCCGCATTTCTGTTTTGATCTCTATAAATATTTACTCCTGTTTCAATTCTTGACTAACAGAACTTCCGCATGGGTGTGACTGATCTTGTGCAAATAAGATTATTAGTATTGATATACTGAACTATATCTTTAAGCCTTGATTTTAAATAGGATTGTATTTTTATCTTTTCATTTACATACAATTTATAGGTCAGACTTTGTGACTTTGACTAGGTGGGTTCTGAGGTGAGCACCTGAGTCTTTGAGCGAAATCCCTTCTGGAAAGCAGAACTCCAGATGTTCCACAACTGGTTCAACCTCTGATCTCTTTCCAGAACCACGAAGCCAGCAGGATGCTCGCCGCTCAGCAGCACAGAATCAGGTTCTCTGACTGCGTGGAGGCAGGATCCTTTATTTTTCCATTGTCTGGTAAATTGACTGAAATTTCTGCTGCAACAAAGACCTCAGAGCAGCTTGTTTGAAGAGTAGAATCCAATATCTGAGCACAAAACATGAATGTTCTTTGACATGATTATATAGTGCTCAAAAAAAATCAAGGGAACACTCAGAGTTAAATTTTATTGTTTAAGTGTTCCCTTTATTCTTTTGAGCACTGTATATATACAGTCTACAAGTTGTAAAATAATAGACATCTATGATTATGGAAAAAAAATCTCAAAATCATTGACATAGCCTTAAAATCAGCAAAAAAATAACCTACATTAAGATCTGACCTACAAATCTGCAATAAAGTACCCAGGTCAACAGGATGGTTCTGGATAATCAACCCATCTAGATCTATTTCGCTCTCCTAATATGCTAATGACCTTTCCTGCCCAGGTACTGCATTTCTGTTGTTTGAGCCGAAAGAAGTCCCGGAGTGTTGTGAGGATTCGGGTCTTGTCGAGCAGATTGAGAAGTTTGTAAAAGTCCACAGGAACAGCTTTCTACTTCTCCACACCCCCTTCAGTGGGAGGAGGGAACAAGAAACCCTGTCATCCCTTCAGCGGAGGTAGATGAATACCTGTTTTTATATTACTTCCTTCCATTCTTATGACCATCAGGTCAATCGCATCAAGTGAGCTGGTATTTTTCTACCTTCAGATTCTTTGACAGCAACCTGAGGATCTTACCTGTTCGAAACCTTGCTGACATGGTTAAGGGGATGTTGACAATTGCCAAGGTGAGTACAAAGACTCGAGACAAGTCTGTGAGTATGAGGGCAGTTAGAAAACTAGATTACCTAGTAATCATCTATTAACTCCGGATACGATTCAAAAAAAAAATACATTATTAGTTATTGTAAACATCTACATGAAGCTGTGAAAAACGAAGAAAACTACAAAATCAGGGTTGAATCTACATTAACAACCAGGAAAATGATGAGAATCAAGAACTAAGCTTTTATGTACTCTAGCTTTAGGTTTTGAAATTTGTATTTGCTGAACTTGTAGCATTAACTGTGTATTTTATTTAGTTGAATGATTTGAATTTAGATACTCCTCTTAATGTGATAGCAAATAGGGGACATTCTGTATATTTTCCTCCCTTACGAGATGTCATGATGTTTTTTACGATAACGTTTTTTTTTCCACTTCATACTCTGAGGGGAGCCTCTTGTATATTTGTTTGCAGGCCACCAGTAGACCCAATGTGGACCGCATCCAGGACCGCATGGCTCTGGCCAGAGCTCACATCATTGAGAACAGCCCTGTGTGGGAAACACTGAGGAACATCATGGAGACCCAAGCAGAACCTTACTAAGCCCTGGTTTGGTTGTCTGGAGTTAAAAGAGGGGATGTGAATCACTGTCTGAATGAAGACAAAATATTTATACTCTGTCTTAAGTGAGCAGAGGTTTTATTGGTCACACATAGCAGGGGAAATACAAAATAAAACATTCAGGCAATGAAATAGTCTAAAGTGAAAACTCAGTTTGTGATCTTTTCCTTTGTGATCTCCTCAATGCGTACAGTCAGACTCTCCATCAGGTCAAAGGTCACCAGGGCGCTTTGCAGCACCTGAGAGGCAGGACAGTTGTCAGTCTTACAGGAGGACGGAACACGTTAACATCGAACCGAACTCTACTGTACCTGCTGCTGCTCCTGTGGGGACATGTCGAGCACTCGCTCCTCCGTGACAGTGGTGCGTTTGAGGGATCTGCTCAATCCTGCATGAGCTCGATCCTCTGTGGGAGGAAAACAGGAGTGGAAAACAGGCTGAACGTGGCCTTAAAGACGAGCCCCTTTTTTTCATGATCCTGGTGTTTAGATAAATGACATACACCCTTGTCTTTTCTGCAGCGGGAAACTCGAGGCCACCTCCTTGTAGTTACTTTAGTGCAACCAGTAGGTTCTCTGCTAAATCTCATCAGATACACGCGGTAGTGTGTCAGTACAAACTGTTGGTGGCTCATACTTTCACCATGTTAAGAAGAAGATGACGTGATTTCACAAAACATTTTTATTTTCACGTCCGATAGATGCAGCACAGCTTTGCTGACTGAATGCAGGATGTCTGTACTTAAAATGATAAACTCTAGCCTTGTCAGGTCTGTACATCAGGTGACAAGGACTTCTAGGGCTCTTGTTTCTTGGGTGGAGTTTAGCTGATCGGGCCATGGCCCACTTCAGACATCAGTCACGCCCCTCGCATACGATACTCTACCTCTTGCTTTGAGCTTTCGATCCTCTTTCAGCGCCTTCAGCTCAGCTGAGTAGTACCCTCTGGACATGCTGATACACACTTGTAGCATTTTCAGGTACTGGTCTTTGATGGCACTCAGTTCTTCCCACACACCAGCCTGCAGGAGGAGGAGGAGGAGAAAGGTGATCGGCCGTGTGCATCAGCCGGCCCACAGATCAGTGAAATATTCACTCACACTTAACTTACATTCCTCATTTCCTTGTCTCTGATTAGAAGATAGCGAAGTAGGTTCAGGCTTTCCATTATCCTGGAAAAAACATCATTGCTCAATGTTACAGACTGGTTGCTGTGGCGACCAACAGGCTAGCATAGTAACTACATACTGAATTTAAATGCGATCATAATTGGTTTCATTTTAACTCCACTCTTTACAAAACAGGCCTGAAGAGTGAATTGACTGTATGAATGTGAACCTGTCCATGCTGCCAAGCAGGTCAGTCTCCGCGCCTCCTGGCAAACAGAACACCAGACCCAGCAGAGAGAGGAAGTCCTCCCCCAGGAAGCGACGGGCGGCACTGTCGGGCTGCAGAGGTTATCACAGATTAAACCAGTCAGCCTTAACAGCCACACTGGCTGGAGCCTGTATATCTGTAATCTCACCTTCAGGGACAGTTCGACCTGACTCCTGATGTTCCTCACCACCAGGCCTTCTACGCCCGAGTGGTTGCTGGTTTTCAACATGAACCTGCCGTAGAAACTCAAGGTGAGCAGAAAGCAGCTTAGAGGAACCCAGTCAACTGGAGTAGATGCACCTTTGTTCTTCAAACTTAGTAGCTCATTGAAAATATCACATTGCCACAGGTAATGCACAATTCAAAGTTACTAGAACTTTATCCACACATTTTCTTATTGAGAAATGGTGAATCAACGGGAATAAAAAAAAAATTGTATTTAATTTCGACAATGATTGTCCTACCTGAAGAACTTGTGTTTCCCCCCGACATCCAATCGACTGATCAGGAGCTGCAACTGCTGAAGGGCTGATTTTCTCTGGGGGGGTTGGGAGGGGGGTTACGTCACACACACAGATTATATTCAGAGTAGATGAACTGTTTGATTGGCCTAAACCCCCAATCCGTGCTGCTCCCTAGCGGGCGGCGGGGAGAGGTCTCTACTCACCAGCTGCTGGATTGGGCAGTCAGTCAAAACTTGCCGCAGGTTCTGTGGATTTCAGCACATGGTGAGTATCACACTCCCGCCCAACACTGAGGTCCTGTACACACAGTGTGTATGTTCTGTCATAATCAGACTACCGGTACACATGCTAACAGTTCGGAAACACCCGTCATATACCTGACACCCGTCACATACCGGACGGTGGCCCAGTTGCTTGTACCTGAACTACAGTGTAGAAGCTCCTCAGCTCCAGGAGACTCTCTGGAAGGCCGTGCTCTTCAACCTTCTCTAAGCTCTTCTCTAACAGTGCCTGAATAGGGAAAAATATACATATATGTATGTAGTGGATGTCTTTGCGCATTGTTTCAGACTTTATTTCTTATATGTGCTGTTATGTTGATGTTCCTTTACCAGCCCTTTGAGCACGTGAGATTCCTTTTTGCTGGAAGATCACGAGAAATTTTATTAACACATAATCTTTTTTTTAAAAAAACAGCTGTCCGGCTTGATGGATGTACCTGCTGATCAGCTGATTGACGTGTTCCAGGTTGCAGCGGAGGACAAACACGGGGCTGGAGCAGAGGGAGAGTGCAAAAGGGTGGAAGAAGAGTCACTGTCAGGGATTCTACTCTGAAAATGTAGATCCTGCCGAGGGGAATTACCTTGACAAGGTATGATGTTAAAGCTTTCTTTTTTTAAATTTTTTTTCATTATTTTGGGTGACTTTTTTAACCAAACGTCCATTTTATGAAAAGATTTCAGTTGGTTTCAAGCCAAAGTTCAGGTCTTTCCAGTCAAACCTTAAGTTCAGCTCATGTCCCTGTTATCCAGGCATGAGTGATGTAACTGCAGCCTGACTGACAGCTGAGCTTCCCGTTTTTACCCATTGAACTTAGAGATGTCGACAGCTGAAGCGGCTGAGCTGACGGGTCTGTCAGGTCTCACCTGAACACTGCGGGGAAGGTCTCCATGGCGATCAGCTGGACAAACAGCAGATAAGCCAGGCATGCTCTTGCCTCCTGCGTGTGGCGCCGGTCCACCAGGGGGCTCCTCTTCGTCAAGCTGAAGAACAGGACCTCAGGGATGGAGTCTTGGAGCGAAGCCAGTGTCACCTATAGGAATGTTGGGTGATGAAAACTGGACGGGGTCAATGTTCTTCCTCCGGAGGGGGCAGCTGTCTTACCATGATCTCTGCTGCCAAGATCCTCAGAGGTGATGAGTGTTGGTTGGGGCTCAGCTCAGCCTCCAGGAGAGGTTGTCGAAGGCTCCTCATGCAGCTGAATGGAAAACACACCAAATTATAACTCCGAGCACACAAAACATCTACTCCCACTGGCTCACAAAGGAACGTTGAACATTGGAGCTTCTGTTTTTTATTCTGTCAGCAGATATTTCTACTTTCTCCCCAAGTCAAAACTAAATCTGACATGACATTGCTGACAGCTTCAATAGGCAGGATTTGATATGAAGGGAGACGAAATGTAATTTTTTTAGCTAGAATATCCTGGTCTTTTTTTGTGTAAAAGCTGAATAATACCTTTCAAATTTTTCCGTTCTTGTTAATCAGAAAAGTGTGACGCAACATAAAATTGTAGTTATTGTCTAAGTTGATCCTGTTCTGTAAATAGAATGATCCAGAGACATACAATTTGATCAGCTCGGCCTTCAGCTCCTCCTGCTCCTCTGTGGAAACACCGCACATGCCATCCTTCTTTGCTTCCTCCGCCAGGGGTTTGATGACAGTAGCCAGGGCAGCGCAACAGCGACACACACCGAACTCGTCCGCCTCCACCTGCAACCCGGTGTAGGGCACCGGCAGACGGGCCAGCTGGTCGTGCAGTGCGCTCAGGACCGAGCCCACCGAGGCGGCCCGCCGCTCATCCAGTCGCAGCAGAACTTTGGAGGACACAAGGTTATTGTAGTTGACGTTCCCAACATTAACAGTGGGGGGAGCCACACACCTCTATTTCAGATTTTGTGTTCCCGGGCTACAGGAACAGGGTCTTCCTCCCTATGATCATGTATCCGGTCATATTTGTTAGGGAAGAAGCACAAAAGCAAAATCTCAAAGGCTTTTAAATTCTGTTTTCTTTTCATATGTTTAAAAACTCCTGTGGAATTTTTGGCTATGTAGAATTATAGTTCTTTAAAGCTCTTAGGAGATTCTCTAGAGAGCCAGGCCATTATTACATCTGTATGTCAGCCGCCAACACAGACATTTAGGAAATTATTGAAACAAAATTTTTTGTCAATAAATGGCCCTGTGATGGACGGCGAGTCAGTGAACCCTGCCTCTCGACCAATGACAGTTAGGATAAGCGGTAGCCTCCTCATGACCCGTGAGTGAAAGAAATACAGTATGTTAAATGGATGAATAATGAATGAATGTTAGTATTCTCTCAATACTTATATACAGTCATGTGGAAAAATTAGGACACCCCATTCAATAATCGGCTCTTCATTAAGAAAAGTTCACATATCAACATCCAATCATGTTTTATGCATTTCTAGAAAAAAAAGTGATTTAATTGCAATAAAACAACAAAAATTAACATTGCTTTACACATTTAAAATAAAAGACTAACAAAAATGTGTATTTTAATGGAGGAAAAAGTAGGACAGCCTACCCCCTAATAACTAGTGTTAGAACTTAAGTGAGACGCTTTTTGTAGCCTTTTACCAGTCTCTGACATCGATCAGAGGAAAGTTTGCCCCACTCCTCAATGCAGAATTCTTTCAGCTGTGATATGTTTGAGGGGTTTCTTGCATATACAGCCTGTTTCAAGTCACCCCACAGCATCTCAATGGGATTAAGATTCGGGCTTTGACTTGGCCATTCCAGGACTCTCCACTTCTTAGTTTTTAGCCAGTCCTTGATGGATTTGCTGGTATGCTTTGGGTCACTGTCATGTTGCAGTTTCCAGTTCCGCTTCAGCTTTCACTATTTGTACAGGTGGCTTCACATGTTCTTCAAGCACCCTCTGATACACAGTAGAATTCATGATGGATTCTATGATGGTGAGCTGGCCAGGTCCTGCTGTAGCAAAGCATCCCCAAACCAAGATACTGCCACCTCCATGCTTCACAGTTGGTATGAGCTTCTTTTGTTGGAAGGCTGTATTTGGTTAATGCCAAACACATCTTCTGTTCTGATGTCCAAACAATTCATTTTTTGACTCATCTGTCCAAAGAACATTATTCCAGAAGTCAGATTCTTTGTCTTCGTTCTCTCTGGCAAACTTCAGCCTGGCCTTAATGTTTTTCTTGGAGAGACAAGGTTTCTTCCTTGCACACCTCCAATGAAATTCAAACTTGTGTAGTCTCTTTCTGATAGTAGAGTCATGCACCCACATCCACCGCAGCCAGAGCCTGGTGTACTTCCCCCGATGACAGTTAAGGATTTTTGACGATGTCTTTGGGCATCATGCGGTCTGCTCTGGGGGTGAATTTACTTGGACAGCCAGACCTGGGCATTGTGGCAGTTGTTTTGAATGTCCTCCACTTGTAAACAATTTTCCAGATGGTGGAATGACTGATGTCAAGTTCTTTTGAGAGCTTACCAGACTCAAAGGTGGCCACAATCTTCTGTCTTCTTTAGGTCTCACCATGGTTCTCACTTTAACACTTCAACAGTAAGGGGCACAGCAAACTAAATCTGAGGTTTAAATAGGGTAAGGCTTCTTTGACATGCTGGGTTACAATGTTCTGATCATGTGCAGCTGACATGAGACACCTGTGTGTGATTTTAACCATTATAAGTGGGATAATATATGGGGGTGTCCTAATTTATTCCTCAGCAGAAATTGCATTTTTTCTATATTACATTTCACAATAAGTTTTAAAAGGCTTTTCTAATGTTTTAATTGTTTAGTTATATTACTTAGATCCCTCAGTATCATTAAAATTGATATTATCCAAATGTCCAAATATATTTTAAAATATACAGGCTTTCAGAGGGTATCCCAATTTTTTCACATGACTGTATGTACACTTACAATACCGTTAGAATCTTTCTAAATGGCTGTGTATCTATCATTTTCTAGTGGAGTTGTAAAGGACAGAAAATGAAACTGAGACTTCAACCTGAAAAATTCTGGTTTTAGTGTCCTATAATGGTAAAACCACCTATTAGACTCAGCAAAACATCAGCATCACCCAATTTGAAGTGACATCATTGTAGTTGGATGTTATTTAATACAGACTCAGATGAATGTGCTGTAATAAATGAACGTTACATGTCAATAGTGTGTTGGTAATGATTTGTTCTACCTGTCACCAGATGGGGCACAAGGACAATGATGGTCTCAGAGATCCGGCCTGGATCCACATTTTCAATGATTTCCAGGAGGGCTACCAGGAGTCCACGTGGGCTGCAGGTCTAAGTGACAAGATGGACGTTTAATCCACTGCGGAGGGAAACACGGCCTGTGTCATAGGTGGAGGGTCTGTACTCACCATGGTCAGATGTGCGATGACATTCTGGCAGTCTTCAAGACCCCTCTCCTTTTGAACAGCTTCATTTACCAGAGGCGGCAGGAGGACGTGGCCCATCGACCTCACAATTCCCTGGAGGTAGGAGAAGCCTCATCAGGGATCAGGGGACGTTCACCCTTTTCATTGAGAGTGGCCAAAAAAAATCTAACATTTAAGCTGTTTTCATTGATCTTACGACCAGGAACAATCATCTGGGACATATATAATCAATCATTAATTCATGTCCCGTTCGTGAGTCAGTACCATACCCGAACAAGACAAACACCACCAAGTCCAGTCAACAAGCAGGAATTGGTTCATGTGTCGTCTCAGGGAAGATATAATACTCCATTTCAGCCACAGTGGTGTCAATAAAGTCAAAGTTACTTTTAACGTATGATTTATCTCTGATTCTGTTTTCCAAGTAATTGTGTTTTCCTATCCGATATCAATGAGGACCTTGGAAAAATGGTTCAGAATTTGCAAAATTAACATTCCATTTGAAAATTCTGTTCAGATGTGTTTTGGTGTCTCCATAGACAACATTCTTAGAGTTCCATCACCGACCTCTGGGTATATCGGGGAATTATGGTGGTCGGAACCTAAAGAAGTTTTCATACAACATAAAAAAGTTTTTACACAACTTCTAAAACACAGGCAGTTTTGTCTCCACATCCGCGTCGAGCGCCTCCTCTCTGTCGTCAGTCGTCGGAGCTCCCCTGAGATGGTTGTCAACTCAGAGTGAGTGAGAGAGGGGTGACACGCTGCCTGTAGTCTACCACACGCTGAAGTGTGAGCACCTGAGGGTAGCCATCAGAGCGAGACGTTGGACTGGATATCTGCCGGCCTCTCCACAGCTCTAGGTCAGGAGGCCAGTGGGCTGAGCCTCGGTGGACACACGGCTGCTGTCGCTGCAGTTTTAGGACACTCCTTGCGCTTTAAAACCTGCAAGCTACAGCTTCTCAGGCTTGTCCTGAAGAAATGTGAGTCTGCAAGCCTAGATTGCTGCAAACTGCTGACCTATGAAGCACTGGGGCTCCTCTTATCCTCTACTTATACTCACTAACTGCTTGATATCTCTCACCCCTTGCAGGTACTCCAGTCTTCATGGCTCACCTGCTATCAATGTTCATAGCATGTCTGAGTCACAGAATTTGGGCTTGTGTCTGACCTGTGGCACAAAGTTCCACACGTTGACCTTGCTCGGACTGAGATCCCGTCCTACCTTTAGATGAATCAATGAACTGCCTCTTGTTGAGGACATATGAGCTGCCCCTGGCCAGGCCATGTCATTTTAAACAAGATAAACAAGCACTCAGGTCAGTTTAATCAGGTTATTCTGATTATTTTTGTGAGTGGTGATGATGATTTTAGTAATCATGAAGATGTGTCCTGTCACCAATGTCCTGATCATGAGTAGCTTCTGCTTCTGCCAGGTCAGAAATACCTGGTTCTTCTCATCTCCGATAACTGTCAGGAGCTGTTTGCCGCCGCCTCCTCGAGTCAGACAGGCAGATCCCAGACTTGCGAACTCCTGGAAGTCCTCAGGCTTCAGATCCTCCGCTGGGGCTTCTCTCTGAGAACGGAGGGTACTTTTATTTTTTTTTCCCCTCTCATTCTGTCTCATAAAAGTCATGTCACGCCCTCCCGAAGATCAAGATGTGCCACGGTTTGGAAAGGATATTGACATGAAACTGACATCCGTTGTGAAAAAATACCTTTTTAAAGATTCTGTTGATAATTAGGAACCACTTGTTGACTGTTAATGTCAATCGAATAAACAAATTCAAATTAGAAATTCACAGTTTATGTCAACATCCATTTCATATGATAACTACAGATTTGACTTTTATTTGTTCTTCAGTCTACAGCGTCCAAACATCATCATTAAATTAAATTACAGGCGATACTCGTTTCAACCAACATATTTAACATAACTTTATAAAAAGCCACATCAGCAGTCTTATCTTGGTACACTGAAGGGTAGTAAATACTCTCATTCAGGAAGTTTTAGTATGATTTGTTTTCCATTCCCCTGGCAACAAAATTAAATGTGTTTGACGTAAGTGTGCAGACCCAAGCAGCTGCTTCTAGCTGTCCTCACACTCCTCTCGTTGCTGCATGTGTTACAGTAAAACAAGAGACAGATACACACAGACACACAGACACACACAGACACACCGACACACACACACACTGTTTCAGCTCACGGTGCTGTCATCTTACCCATCTTTGAATGACGTCATTCACCTGACTCTCATCCATCACGACACTTTTACCTATCATATCTACTGTTTTTCTGAAACAAAAAAATGGATCTACACGGTTAGATTCCTTGTGGGACAGTAATGTCCGATCCTCCCAAGAGGAAACCCGACGTAAACCTCTTATCTCCCTTTGTGCTTCTTGCATAATAGGATTAGACTTGTTGACTGTGTGGTGAGCCTGTGGGATATTGCCGTGGACATGATGCCCCCGTCCCCCACGTCGCTCTTGATAATATAACTTTGTAAAGATTGCCATTGTGGTTCCATGTTTTTACAATTCATTTCAGGACATGTTAGCATGTGGCTACTCTTTGACTGTTGCAGGTGTAGCTTCTTATATTTTGCTGTCACAAAATGTTTTAAAGAACTGATATATCAGTTCAGTATCACCTTGAACTAAATAATTATGGGGTTTCATCTGTGTTTTTTATAGTTGTTCTTTACTTCAAGACTGTTAGCTTCATAGAGTCATTAGGTCTAATAGAATTGACCCCCCGTGCATTCAGCTTACAGTTATTGCAGCAGCAGACAGTTTGCACCCAACTAACATTGGCTAGCAGGTTGCTAGCAATCAATACACATTAAATAGAAGCGGCTAATGGCTAATGTGAAGTATAGCAGTCCTATTCAGAGCATTTTACACTTTGAATCGATTTAGTTTGATTGATTGACCCTTTAAAATTTGTCATGAGAGGGGATGAGAACCTTTCTGCTCTGAGGTTTAATGATAATGTCAAGATAGTAGGGGCCTCATGTGGCCATTTCAGGAACTTCAGTTTTTGAAACTTGACGGTCTTAAAAGTGTGGATTGGGTGAATAAATGAACGGCATTAGTATTGAAATTGCGCCCTGACAGAAGGCAAAAATTATCATTTGAGTTGTATCTATTTGGTTATATTGAGAAATTATAACATTTCCAGCCCTCATATGAATTCTTTAATCCTGTGTCGCTTCCAGCACCAGCATGAATAAACCCATTGAAAAGATCTTTGATTTAATGACAGATGAGGAATTGGACCCTGGTGTCCCTTTGTGTTTTGACAGTTTATTAGACAAAAGCAAGAATAAGATGAGTTGGGGGGGGGCTTGTCACAGAGGGAGGTGCGTGGATTAAGACTGACTCTCCATGATTGCCTGATGACAACATATTGCTCCTCTGTGTAAACACAAAGGCTTTCCTGGCTTATATGCACCCCTTCCCCCTTCCCCATCCCCTGCCTACATTTGTTTAATCTAATAGAAGTACAATCAGAGACTCCCCGCTCCGGTAAAGGAGCAGCTCAGGTCCTGATTTTGGATGAATAGGGCCAGTTGCTTATTTGAACGGTGGGATTTAGCTGGCATCTGCTGCACAGCTCCTGTATTGCGCTGTGATGAAAGCATCAGACAAAAAGCCCCAGAGCAAATACAGAGGACAGAAGACTGCGGCGCCCTCCCTCTTTGTCCCCAATTGTGTCCCTCTTAATTACCGGCCGATGATGTTGTGTTTTGACAGCCCTGCCCGGTTGCCGGAAACAGATTAATATGTGCTGCGTATGACAAGGCTGCTGTCTTTTCGTGCGAACAGGTTTACTGCTTGATGATTCGTCTAATTCCACATCAAACCAATCTGTCTTTTGTTATTATTTGGTTTTGAGTTCATTCAAATTCCGGGTGTCCCAGTGGTTTAGAGGTCAGTACTGTCGCCTCGCAGCAGGAAGTTTCCAGGTTCTGACCCAGTGGTTTACAATGTTCTCTGTGTGTTCTCTCCATGTTCTCCTGCCTGGGTTCTCAGTAGTCAGTAGGTTCATTGACGACTCTAAGTTGTCCATAGGTGTGAATGACAGAGTGAAGGGTGGGATGTCTTTTGATGATTGCCAGCTGACCTATCCAGGTTAAACCTCACCTCTTGCTGCAATCATAGCTCGAATTGGTTCCACCCTCCCAATACTGTGAGCAGGAAAAATGAATGAGTAACAGAAATTCCCCATGCACAAAAAAACCCTCTTTTTTGGGGGCCGCAGCTCGTGACAGATTAGATCACATTAATGCTGCTCATGCATCGATAGTTTTCAACGCTTCAGTGACTAAATAAAACAGGTCAAAAGAAAAGGTGAAACCTCAGATACCTGTGCAATGTTGGTAAAGTAACTACCCTTTGCCCCCCTTCCTGCTCCTGTTCCCTCACCATTCAGTCATGTAAGTGACCAGTTTCAGACTCTGGAGGTCACAGTTTGGCTGGACAGACTCTGTGAGCGTGTTCTCTGTGAGTCTTGGCTCCACAGTGAGAACACACCGCTGAGCCGACAATATATAGCCTGCATCCACCATTATTCGGAAACAAAAACAGTAATATTGTTACTGGAGTAAAAAAGGTACATATTGATAATGTACTGTCATTTTAGTGATAATTTCGTTTCAACACAAGTTGTACTAGGTGTTTGAATATGGGGTTTATTTGTACCAATAACATTTTAAATATTTTTGTTATTGGTTTGATAAGAATGTACCCTCTTCTTTAAGAAAACTTGCTTGAAGTGTTGATATTAAATGTGTAAAAATCAATAGGTTACTACCAAATAATGGAGGAAGGAATTCCCTAAATATCTGCGAAAAATCATTTTAAGATAACATCAGTGTCTGCAAGAAAATCTGTTACAAATTGCATGAAATGATCCCAAATAATACCTTTCAATCATCTATTTGACTTATCAGATTATTGTTTGATAATAGAATGGTTTACAATAGTATTGCGCCAGGTGTGTGTGTGTGTGTGTGTGTGTGTGTGTGTGTGTGTGTGTGTGTGTGTGTGTGTGTGTGTGTGTGTGTGTGTGTGTGTGTGTGTGTGTGTGTGTGTGTGTGTGTGTGTGTGTGTGTGTGTGTGTTGGAGCGGTCCCATTTACGGGCCCATTATGGTGCATCGAATTCTGCAGTATCTGTTTCCGTGGACAGTACTGGATCCGGGGTGACGGTCCAGCCATGTGGTGAGCGACGAGTATCACATGACCATCTATATTTCATTTGCTGGACTTGCTGCCAAACTGAGTTGTGTAACGAAGATCATGTGGTTTTAGGTCTTTGTTTTGTTTTTGTTTTTCTATTTTGTCTTCCTTAAATGGTAATGTACATCAGGGGAGTTTTTGAGCCTGTCAGAAATATCCACATTGACCTGAGGTGAACAGCCAGAGACACTGGCCACTAGGGGGCACTATGAGCTGAGGACAGTATAGTTTCGCCACAGTAAGAATAAACTTCAAATCAAGGAGAAATTACCTTAATATATATAAAATAAAAATGTATAAAAATGATAATTAAAAAAAGTGAAATATGCTTCATATTTCAGGAACCTTTTTCAGAATATAAATGCATGGATTTGACATGTTTTTCCACACATGTGCAAACCTAACCCACCTGTCACTGAGCCATGATCCCACATCATATCATGAAAGTTTTCTGAATCTGTTTTCCTTTGCGAACGTAGCACAAATCCACATGTGAATTCTGCAACAGATTATCGGATCACATGTCACAGATGTATGGAAAAGAATTCCAAATTCACAAGTGCATATGGAGTAACCATGTCAGATATACGAAATCTGTTGGTAAAAAAATGTATAGTCCAAAGACGTGAACATTTTTACAGTCTATTTTTTAATTAGCACAAATTAGCAATAAGTAATAGCATAATAATAATTAGTAATTGATAATTAGTAATAATTAATAATTAGTTGGTAATAAGTTAGTAATAATTACTTAGTAATAAGTACCCATTAGTATTTAATAATTAGTAATACCATTGATTTATAAAAAAAAAAAAAAAAAAAGGTATCCTGATGTAGTTGTTCGGGGTTAGAGGACCAGAGAGTGTGATGCGGTTTGTGACACTGCACTGCAGATACAAGCCAGTGGAGGGGGCTCTTCTGGTGGACCGCCCCAGGGCATCCTTCTGTTAGTCCGGCCCTGTCATGGAGGATTTATTTTTTTGTTGTGGTACATTTTCAAGTTTGTGACCGGACAGAAGTGTTGTCTGAGGCCCGAGAAGGAAGTGTCCGGCCCACCGAAGGCCTTCAATCCTCCGAGAGACAGCGCCCCCCCCCCCCATGTCCCACCCCCCTATTTCCTAGGCGACCTTGTAGAGAGCAAGAGCTTCTAAGTGAAGTATTAATCCGTTGGGCTCCCCCCCCCGAGGCCCATGCAGACGTTTACAAGCTCTCCTGTCTGCCCAGAACCTCCCCGGGCCCCGCTGCGCTTGTCAGGAAAAAACTGCTGTGTTTAAGGGGTCTCTCCTGAGGGGGGATCGGGGGCTTGGAGGGGGCAGCTACACTCCTGCCTTCTAATCCAGGGCAAGTGAATTTGATTTCAGGGTATTTTTTTATACAGTGATTCAGTGATTTCCGTTTCGCTTTTTATAGCAGAAACCGTCTTTGAGTTGACTGTGTGTGTGTGGGGGTTTGTGTGTGTGTGTGTGTTTTCCGTTTCTGCTCACGGATGGCAGAACACGTCTAACCTTCCCCCGAGAGCACCAATGTTTTCCACAATCTAAAAGTTCCACAGTTAGGATTTATACTATTTCATAGGTAGTTTGACCCAAACACAGTTCAGCCATATAAACTATCTCTCAAAATGAACATAGGAATGAATATTCATAATTAAATTCAACAAACTGTAACAGATAACTCACCCTAGTGCATATTTCTATAAGTACTCTCTTACATATAGCGAGATATCATAAATACACACACACGTGCACACACACACACTGTATATACAGTACAGAGAAAGAAATACAGAGAGGCATTTTTATTTCATTTGCTGGTTATTTTCTCATCAATTATTTCTAATTTTGTGTTGTGCTGTGTCTCAAGTATTGAATGGCCTGTTTGTTGATAGGGCATTGGGCTGGTTTGAATGTATTGATGAATTTGCTGATTTTTAGGAGGGGTTGCTGATATTCTCACTCGCTGCCTCGGGGGTTCTCACGTGATAAATAAAGTTACAATGAAGTTCCTTGAGGCCATGGATGCCATTTATGAATCAGTTCCCAACCATAACCTCAGCGGGAAATTATCTAATCATTTACCAGAAATGATCTCATATTAAGCGAAATGGAGCCAATCTCAGCCATCACTGGGGGTGAGAGGCGGGGTTAAACCTGGACCTGTCAATCATACAGAGACACGCAACCGTTCCCCCTCTCATTCACACATTCGGACAGTTTAGTCCTCAGCGAACCCAATGACTGTTTCTGTACTGTGGGGGGCAAGACTTAGAACCTGGAGAGAACCCAGGCAGGAGAACGGAAAGAGCCCAGTCCACCACCAGTTCAGTATAGGGCTTTTTTTTTTTCAATTACATTTTATTAGATGTCATTTTATATTCAACACACTCCATGTAACTCTGTGTGGACAGTGGGAGTTGCCAACGTCTTCCGCTTTAACTCTGGGGGTTTGAAACTGAAAACTTGAACTGATTTGAATTCGTTTGAATACAGTAGCTGGGATGACGCAACATAATCTAGAGACGCAGGGAGGACTGGGACGGCTCTTACTGTCTTATTTTGAAGCCCATTGGGTTATTTTTTTTTTTAGGATTTTGTCCGGCTTTCAGTGAAGTTCCTGAAGAAGCTAAAAGTGAGTGAAGTCAAAAAGCCGATGGGCTCTGGGAGTATTTTCTCTCCGCCCTCCCTCTGCGTGACGCCGCTCTGCAAGTGGAATATCTTCGGGGGCAAAGAGACACCCCAGTGACCTGAGAGCTAATGGAGATGGTGGTCTCACCAGGGATTATATTGACCTTGGCCCCTTTTTGTAAAAGCTTTGCCCCTGCAGCAACAATTGAGGGGAGGGGCTATGTGGGTGCGGCCAGTGGACGCATGCTTTGTGCCACGGGGAATGTAACGCAGTCTATTTCCTATCCTTCAACATGCCGTAATGCTGCTTTATGGAGGAGCACGCCGTGAGGTGAAAGGTTCCCAGGCGAGACAAAGGCCCAGCCGCACGCCTTAGCTTTCGCCGAGCCTGGTATCGAGCGCTGCGCCCCGGCCCGGCGGCCTTCAGCGCCGCCCGCTTGACCTTTTGTAAATCGGCTTTTTAATGACAATTCCCAGTGTCGAGTTGTTTCCCAATCAATACACACGGCGCAGACGCCTTCATAGACACAGATAACCGCTGCTGGGCCGCTGCGTCTCAGGCCTACCGAGACTGACACCCTGTCTGACTGATCAATAATCGTGCGTGGCGCCGCGCACGGCCTGGCACACAGGGCTTGGTTTCTGCTGCCGCAGAGGCAGAGCCGCCCGGGCAAATCCCCCAAGGTGAGCGAATCGAAGATGTTACATGTGAACTGGCTGTCAAAACGATTCCGTCATCCGGCCTGTTTAAGGATGCTGACACACACCGTGTTTGGGGTACCGATGTCTTGTTGGAAGTGATGGAGGCTTTTAGCTTTTTTTTTTTTTTTTTTTTTCCCAAACTCCCTTTATCCGTTGAAGTGTTCAGTGGAGTGTTAGAATTCCTATTTCACCTGCCACAGGAAGTCCCCTGACTCTTCCAGGCCTTCTCATGGCGTCCCGATCTGGACCCCGCTTTGAATTTAAACACTCCCTAGCGCTACCCGGAACGTTTGAACGCGTCCGAAAATACTACAAGCACTGTAGTACATGTCGCCTGTATCGGCAAAACACCGGCTCAAAATTTAAACGTCATCCAGATTCAATCCAAGGATCCTTTCTTTGTCCTTTTGGTCGACGGAGGAAATAACACATGTGGTACTGCATGTGCTTCAAGAACAAGTGGTAGCATTTTTATCTGCTTTAGCTGCTAGTGACAATGTGTCTCTTTTCTAAGAGGAATGAAAACACATTTTGACAAAAGGTTAACTTTGGCTGAAATAAGTATTCAACTACAAACAGAAATCTGCCTTACTTGAAAAAAAAAAAAAAAAAACACATTCGCCCTTTGGTTGTTTTCATGACAAACAGCCAATTCTGTTGTGGTCTAAATAGGTATGTGTGACAAAATGCTTGTTCTTCATATATATTTTTCAAAGAAAGAACAAGTTAGGATGATAAGTCTCAAACAGAACTCATGAGATATTAGGTCGACAAGCAGTCGTCACCTCGCTCGAAATGACAATGACCCCTGCATTTTCAGGTGTTTTCACAGGTGATAAAAGGAGAACAAAACACATCTGATGCGATTTCTGGCTTGAAAATATTTTGGTCAAAAGCGGCTTTCTGTCGACGTTGGGCGACGGTGTGTGAATCTTATCGGCGGGCAGACAATTCGTGGAGTAAAGAGGGCAGATCAGATTCAGCCGGGGGTCATTAATGTTTCACGAGGCGCCAGAGGGGGAATGGAGAGGCGCTGCACCGCCGGGATCCGTTTCCCCCTCTCGCCGTGGCTTTGTCGTTTCGGATCTGTCGCGCCGCACATGCGCAAAACCCAACCTCGGCTCCAATGGCACGTGGTTTAAAAAGAAAAACACTCGCTGTGCTTTTCAGCTTTTTCTTTTTTTTTTTCTTTCTCTTTTATGGGATTTTTCCTCTTCCGGGCCTCGGCGACCACCTCCGAAAGGGGCGGGGGGGCCCGCGGAGGTACTTACCGCCCTCGCTCCTAACATCAGCACAGATCCCCGACCACGGCATCACCGCGCCTTGATCCTGCTGCAGTCTGACACATGACCACGCAGACCCCTGGATGGGCATTAGAGCAGGCTTCAGCAAACCCAACATCGGCGGCTCCCAGCAACCGCCGCTGCTCAAATCATTCATTAAATCAGAACACAAAAAGGAACTTTACTGGAACGCCTCGCCATAAATATTTGATCATGGCTGAGAATAAATCTTTGTCATTTTGTACTGCCTCCTCTTATAGATCCCCCTCGCTTCTGGCTGTTCTCACACACACACACACGCATACACACACAGGCCATGGGCATGTGTTTGGCCCGGTCATTTGTTGAAATGGATCTGATGAATATTTCAGGCCGGGCTGTTAGGTGCAACCGGGCCCGATTAGAGGTACCGTTAAGTGACACGCCGCGCTGCCAGCTCGACTCACAAATCATCGGTTCGCATTGGTAATACATGCTGAGAGCGTGCGTGTGTGTGTGTGTGTGTGCGTCTAAAGTGGTTATGGCATTTAAGAGCACACTTTACCACTCAGAAACACTTTTGGTCTGATGTGAAGTGTAAGATTTCTCTGTTTGCGCACAGTGACATCGTCACCCACCCCATGCAGTCTCCTCAATGGAAGGTACCATTTTAATATCACTGCTCTCATTCCCACTCCTTCAGCACTTTGCTGCATTGTTGATTTTGCCTGGGAAAAAAGGCGAGAGTCGGATGAGAGGGAGAAAAAAAAAATCTAGCTTAGATCATTTCCTGTTTTTCCTAAAACACCAGCAGGTTTTTCAGCTGAGGGAGAGGAAGTCAGAGAGTTGTATCTCTGCCTGGGTCGGTTAAAAGGCTGCCGAGCTCTGTTTCTTGTCAGTTTTGTTCGGAAGGATTTCCTGGTTTTACCCTCTCCTCCTCCTTTCCCCCTCCCTCTCCCTCCCAAAGACAAGAGAATCCTTTATCATCAACCCTTTTAATGTCACCTTCAGCGTTCCTGCTTTAACAGACGATGTCAGGCTGTCAAACCGGGCCGTCGCTCGAACCCATGATCAGGTGGTGTTTAGTTGTGCAGGTGTACAATGTGAAATGCTGTGTGTGTGTGTGTGTATGACGGTGTGTGTGACGGTGTGATGTGAGGTGTGAGCGAGTGGCGGCCCTCGCTGTCCGTCACTGACAGCTTGTGTCCTCCACTGATACGTGATGCTAAATGAACCGGAAAAACATGCCTTTAAATGAGCAGACAGGTTTAAACGCTCTCAGCGAACCTGTGGGTCCATCACCAGACCCCCCTCCCCAACACACACACACAAACACATACACACACACACACACACAGCACATACCCCCTCTCAACCCACCGCCAGCAGCCCCCAGACTCACGCTGTTCAGGGCCCTCTGCCCACGGAGCAGAGGCCAGCTAATGGAAAGCTTTCAGGGCGGCCGGAGAAAAATGTCGGCTCTCATTTGGCCTCCAGTGTCGTGTGTGTGTTTGTGTGTGTGTGGTCATGGATTAAGAATCACATACATACACATACACACACACACACACACACACACACACACACACATCAGCACCTTGGGACATGCCATTATAAACAGTCCTGAAAACAACAACACTTCCTGCCCACCCCCTACACACACACACACACACACACACACACACACACACGAACACATGCACATATACAAACGCACACACTTGAAGATGGGTAAATGTGAAATAGTTTAACCACCTTTCTCATACTGATTGAAGAAAAGGATACAGGCAAGAATATTCCCATAATAAGAGAAACAAGGAAGAAAATGTGGACGGTTTTAAATCCTAAATTTTATGGTTGTGTGTGGATGTATCTGCCTGCGCACATGGCGGTTTGTGTGTGTGCACCTACATGCACTGTGGTATGTGGTAACGTATGAGGGCAGGCATTTGTGTGTGTGTCTGTCAAACTGAAACAGATTCTGATCTGTTTCTCGTTTCATAATGATTCCATATGAATGTGTGTGTGTAGGTGTGTGTGTGCGTGCACGTTTTATCGTTCTCTTCTTGTTGTGAGTGTAGTGCACCAGTGATTTTGTTTGCTGTTGAAGTTGAATTAGAAAAGATGAAGCGCAAGTATCCTCCTGGTGTTAGTTTGCTTTAGCTACTCATTTCGCAAACAACCTCAGAGTAACGCTGCTGTCTGTAATCATGACTGGGTATGAGCTTCGGTCTCGGCTTAATGAATGAAATGAGAAATGAAGGTCTGGTTCTCAAAGAGTAACTCATCACTTGAAGTAAATCAACTCCCAAATACTTCTGCTACAGCTACTCACATTGGAGTAGAATGTTTCTATCAGGTACTACTTACATAAGACTGTAATGTAATATTAACTGATATTATTATAAGAGTAAAACAGTTCAACTGGTGCTACCAGTGCATCAGGAGCAACCTAGCTTCATCTCCACAGAAAATGACCTGCTGAAATATCCGTTTCAGATTCATTCAGTGCCAGGGGTTGAGATCCCACGAGTAATTGTCTCAGATTTATCTGAAAATTATCCTAATGTTTTTTGGTTTTTTTTTCACTGTCCAAAGAATCCTCATCCCTGCCTGACAGTTACGTTAGCTGAGACTAGCACAACAGCATATATTCCATTAGGTGCTACAAACATGATATTTTAATGCTATATTATCTGCTACTAGCATCAGAGTGAAACTCTACATCTGGTAAATGCTAAACGCACAGGTGTGTTTGGTCACGTGGACAAGTCGGCTACTGTTAAGCGCCAAATTTAGATGCTAATTACGTGACGCTAACTGCGACAACTTGAGGACATTACCGTCTTCACGTAGCAATGTCAACCCCTTAAAAGGGGAAAAAGGGATTAATTGGAAGAAAGTGATGACCAGATTGGCTATCCTTAATTTATTAATCCAGTCTCTTAACCACTTAAAAGTTTCAGTCCTGTGAGTCCCCTTCTTTTATGGAAATCATTGTTGTCATAATCTGTGAAACATAAAAAAAAAAAAAAGGTGTGAAGTTGTCTTTGCACTATGGCCCACTTTCAAACTCCAGTGTGTGTGTGTGCGTCTGTGCGTGCGCGCGTGCGTGTGTGTGTGTGTGTGTGTGTGTGTGTTTGCGTATGCGCGCGCGCCATGATCCGGGAGGAAGCCTACCGGCCCCAAAGAGACCCGGCCGTCAGCCGCCTGCGCTGCCGGTGCCTGTTATTATTTTCCTCTGGTTGTGCTGCCTCTCCTCTCCTCTCCTCTCCGGCGTCATGAATAATTTGTGGCGGGGCCTTGTTGCTTGATGACAGCCGTGCAGTTGGTTTGCAGTCTGTTTTTCAGATGGGGTGAATAATGAATAAGCCCCGGCAACAAAAGAGCCGTGTGTCCTACATGAGCCGCCCGCCCCTCCTCCTCGACCCGGATGAGTTTTGCGTGGCGACCGGAGGAAGGAGCGGAGGGGGGGGGGCGGCAGGTGAAGGGAGAGGTCACCTGTGTCAAAACTTCCATCCAGTCTGTTTTCTTGTTGTTGTTTTTTTTTTTTGTTTTATGTCCTGATGTTTGCCAATCTGCACTTTTTAATCAGTGCCTGGAATCCCAGGTCCCTCGCTGCCGGTCCGACGAGTCCGACCTGCGCCAAAGGTGCTGAGCGCAGCGTGAGAGCAGCGGCGGATTATTATTACAATATACACAGCGGCTGCTCTGCCTCGGGGCGACAATCACATTCAACCTCCCTTTTATCGGAGGGACGTCTTCCTCTCCAGCTCACTCTCCTCACCTGCTGCCGCGCACGTCACGTCATGTCAATGCATCATTGGCACGCATACACATATTAACAACCAGGTTGCTGTACTTTTCTTAATTTTTTTTTTTACATTTTGATTACTTGTTGAATTCAAGGCAGGTGTAGAATTAAAAGGAAGTTATATTTCATTCATTTATTTGCCAATCACAGCTGATTTTTCTTTCTTCCTTATCCTGGACAGCTATCAGTCATTCAACCAGCCGCCCTCTTGTCCATGCCTACGGCTTCAATGAATCTACTGAGTGATTTTGCATGGAGAAACCGGAGAGAACCAAGGCGGGAGAGCCCAGCGCAAAACCAGACCCTTGATGTGGTGAAGGTGCTGAACACCAAACTCTCCTGACACCTTTATTGAAATTCTAAAAAAAAAAAATTGTACTCATTATTTAGTCATCTATTGGGAATGATTAAGCTCAGGAATTGATGAATAAAGACACTGAACAAGTTCAGTGAGATTGTTAAAAAATAAATGTAAATCACATCTATCAATTTGAAACAGGCAGGATGGAAGTGTGACCTCCGAGAGGAGCGTGTGCGCTCGGTCATCATCCGGGATTATCTGCCCTGTTGGTTTACACCCATTAAATATTGTCATATCCGCGCACTAATCATAACTTCAGCGAGTGTGAGACAATTCACTAGTCAGATTCCCTGTGACGACCGCCGCCGCCTCCAGGTGCAAGATTTGTGACGCACACTCCCTGTTATTCTCCCAGATTTCAGCAGATGAAGCACTAAACAAACAGGTGTGTTGATCATAATCTGATTTTATCAATAAACAAAATCCGGTTGAATAATCTGCGAATTTTCACCCCCAGCGGTACAATCTGTTGGAAGACACTGGGAACCCCCCCACCCCCCACCCATGCCCCTGGAATCCTCCCCTTCATAATTCATGCTTAATCTCAGATTAATAATGAACCATCCAAACCGCCGAAACCCCGGGCGCCCAAGTTTTCTAATGCACAGCCATGTCTGTCAGGAGGAATCAGCAGCCGGGATGGGGAGCTGGGGCCGGGTCAGGGTCGATGCCGGGGCCAGGTCCAGGGACTGCACTGCTCTGATTACCCCCACACACACACTCACACACACCTCCACCCTTCCGATCGATGGAGCGTCTTCTATCCATATTTGATGGGTGTGCCTCAGGGCAGCGCAGTAGTGCTTTAAAAATCCAGCTGAGCAAATCTGGTCATCTTAATGGCTCCTCTCAACCTTCTCCCTCCCTCTCTCTCTCTCTCTCTCTCTCCTTCTGAGAAGAAAAAGACCTCTCTGAGATTGAGCTTGAAGATCTTCTCCCAGGGAGCCATGTCCCATCCCACGGATCACCTTCAGATCCGACCTGTCCACTTATCTGTGCGTGTGATCACCACAGCACTACCCCCCCCCCCTTTCAGTCTCACTGTTCACGCATGTCTTGTTATTACACACATATTCCATATTGAAATAGTGAAAGTTCTGGAGTGATTAAAAACTTTCTCTACTGAGTGTTTTTTCAAATCTTTTTTACGTAGTTAAATGTTTTAGTGCGCATTTTGATTTGATCGAAGGAAAACGTTGTAATGGCGTAGGGCGGTTGTAATTACGTCGTGATTTGTACTGTATCACAGGAGAAGAGGCCACAGATTATAGTTAATCTCGGTGTTTTCCTCGTTTCTGTTGGAAAATCCGTAAAATAAATAGTTGTATTTTTTTTTACAATTATAATAATAATAATAAAAATTTTCGATCTCGTCGGATTTAAAAAAAAATGCAGATAACGCACCGCAGCCTCTCCCTCTTCCTCTCCCTCCGCCTTTAAAATATTCAGTGTTTCTTCAGGCCTGGGTGGTGCGCGGTGTGTGTGAGTGTGTGGGTGTGTTTAAAAAAAAAAAAAAAAAAAAAAAAATTTAAGTCTTTGAGTCAGTGATTTCAATCAATGTCGGAGGCGGAGGATGATGAGGAGAGGAAGTGCGCCGATGAGGAAGATGAAGGGGGGGGGCGCCGGTCTCCACCTCTTCCTCGCCGCAGCTCAGATTTAAAACCGGCAGCTGCAGAATGTGCGCGTCCTACTTCATCTCCTCTACACCCCCCCCCCCCCCCCCCCCCCCCCCCAAACAACACCCCCCCCTTCTTTCTCCCCCCACCCCCCGTGCGGGGGGGGGGGGAAAAAAAAAAAAATAAACGCAATATGCCAAGCCCATCCCAAACCCAACCATTATATCATCTTGTCG
>CAAKHD010004604.1:0-16176 GCA_901007705.1 Fistularia tabacaria
TGTTTGCAGATGATATTGTGACAGGGAACAGGTTGAGGAAACTCTTGAGAGGTGGAGGTATGCTCTAGAAAGGGGAGGAATGAAAGGTTAGTCGCAGCAAGACAGAATATATGTGTGTGAATGAGAGGAACCCGGGTGGAATGGTGAGGCTGCAGGGAGTGGAGATCAAGAAGTTGGAGGATTTCAGGTACTTAGGGTCAACAGTCCAGAGCAACGGAGAGAGTGGAAAAGAGGTACAGAAACGGGTTCAAGCAGGTTGGAATGGGTGGAGAAAAGTCTCAGGGGTTCTTTGTGATAGAAGAATTTCATCTTGAATGAAAGGAAAGGTTTACAAAACAGTGGTGAGACCAGCGATGCTGTATGGTTTGGAGACCGTGGCACTGAACAAAAGACAGGAGGCAGAGCTGGAGGTAGCAGAGATGAAGATGTTGAGGTTCTCTTTGGGAGTGACGAGGATGGATAGGATCGGAAATGAGTCCATCAGGGGGACAGCTCATGTTAGATGTTTTGGTGAGAAGGTCAGAGAAGCCAGACTGAGATGGTTCGGCCATTTACAGAGGAAGGATAGGGACTATATTGGTAGACAGATGCTGGAATGGGAGATGCCAGCCAGGAGGTCTAGAGGAAGACCGAAGAGAAGATTTATGGACGTAGTGAGAGAAAATATGAAGGTAGTTGGTGTGAGAGAGGAGGATACAGAGAATATGGTTAGATGGAGGAGGTTGATTCGCTGTGGCAACCCCTGAAAAGGGAAATGCCGAAAGGAAAAGTAGAAGAAGAAGAAGAAGAAAGCTCTCAGTGGCACTATGGTGTTATACTGTAGCTAATATCTCAGCATCCCTGATTCTGCTACGGTTGTACCTGCTCTGTGTGACATTGTGCTTTTAAAAGCGCTACAAATATGGCAGGTTTTAGTTCAAAGCTCTCCAGCTACTATTCAATTATTCATTAGTTAAATACAAGTAAAAGGCGAAACTACAAGAATAAAGGCTATACGGTGTGTTCTTCCAGGGAGAAGATTTCTATCAGGGAGGAAAAAACAAAAAGGTGAGATGCAGAGATCTGGATGTTTTTTTCTTTTTCTTTTTTCTTTTCCCAACTGCTTACAATTAGCATCGCAGAGTCGACAAGCCAAGGATTTTGCCAACTTTGCCGTCTGATCCCAGTCGCTCAGCGGCATTTGTTTGTGTCGCTGAAGGTTCTTGCAGGAGAGCGTGGGGGGGGCTCGGTCACGGCAAAATAAGAGTAACCTGCAGCAACGGCAGTCACATGAAAAAACAACAAGAAATGACAGAATTCAGAGAAGAGTAGATCCAATTTGGTCTGATATTCTGTAAAATACATCCAGATCGACCCAGATATTCATCCATTCGGGCAGGCTTGGGACTTTTCCACTTGTTATATTACCCACTGCTAAAGCTATTTACGAGCCCCATGAGACTAAACATCACGGGTGCAATTCTATTTTACTGAGTGTGGAAATGGTGCGAGAAAGCCGCCAAGTTTTGATGCCTAAAATGCCTCAAAATATTGTGTTTTTCGTGTTCGCCTGGGTCGGGCATGCATAGTGCGGTACTCATCGAGAAAAATCTGCTACAACGGCTAAACCTGGTGTAGTACCCCAAGTTCTGATATTGAATGCTCAAAGAGCAAATGAAGCAGTCTATGGTCAAAAGTGTGTGTGTGGGGGGGTTCTAAATCATATTTTTCGTTCGGCTATCATACAATGTTTTTCAATATTAACTTTTCTATGAACGTCTGTTTATTGTGTTACGGCACAAAAAAACTCATAAAGTCAATGCAAACCAGGTGTTTCATTACAAGTGTTCGTCATTCTTTTTTTTCTCTTTCATTTGAATGTTTTTGTCATCTACAAAAAGAACCCTTTGATTTAGCGCTGTCGCCTGATTGGATCCGACACAAGGCAAACCGCATGAGTCCATCAAGACTGAAAGTACGGGGACATGAAAAGATAGCCGCATCGTTCGTGTCCCACGCTGCGGCTATAACCTTGTCAAACGTTATTACCATACTGCAGAAAGGTGCCGCTGAATGGACCTAGATAGTGTTAAAAAAAAAAAAAAAAGCAGAACAGGTTGCCGGATAGGTGTGAATTTCCGCAACTGTGAATGCATTCAGAGTATGCCTGCTGAAAACTGACTCTGGAACAGGGGGAAAAATATTACAGGAAGTCAGTACGGACGAAAAGAAGAATATTTGAATTATACAGCTGCTTTTCCATGGTGGTCCAAAACCATGTGGGAAAACTGTAAGAGTGAGTCAGACATTGTACACAACCACAACCACATCAAAATTTGAAGATTACAGACAGGGGCCGGGACTTAATCAATTTTATTTTGTTCTCTGAGACCAGTCTCCGACAATAAACACTCAAACTGTTTTTTGCAATACACTACTTGCTGTGCAACTTGGAAAAACTAAAACCAAAAGATTCATTCATTCATATCCACACCACTTATCCTGCTGTTAGGGTGGCTCGAGGGCTGCAGCCTATCAAAGTTGTCATTGGACGAGAGGAGGACACAAACATTCACTCTGTCATTCACACGTCATTTAGAGATATTTAACCATTCACTCGCTCATTTGAATGTCATGCAGTCCCTCATTCACAAGTATGTATGAAGAAATACAGTTATTGACTCTCTTGTTCACACGTCTGGGCAATTTAGGAAACTGGAGATCCCCGAAGACGGGAAGAACATGAAGCCTCCACACAGAAAGGCCACAAAATCAAACCGGGGACCTTTTTCGCTGTGAAGCGGAAGAGGCTAACCACTGTGGCCCTAAATCGAAAAAAGCAGAGGACAAAAAATAAATCAATGCCGTTCAGTCCAAATTTCCACATTCAAGGAGCGCCTTAGGAGAGCTTTAACTGAGATGCAGGGAAACACAATCATATCTGTGCACAATTAAAGCGCCCCACCACCACACCGCGGTTTCCATTTTTTTTTTTCTCTTCTTTGTGTACCCAGACGGAGATAATAACATTAAGTGGGGTATGAGCGCTCACTGTTTTTGTTCTCATGTACATTTGCGTCTTACCAGAGGCGAGGCAGCAGCAGCAGCTGTGTTTAATAGTGACCACGCCACCAAGGCCACAGCTGGACCCGAGCCACGAGTGCAGAGCTCTGCTGGTGGGAGGATATGAAAGGCGGGGAGAGGAGGGGGGGTTGGTTTGGCTCGGCTGAGTCTGCCCCAGACTAGGGCAAACACAAGGTTTGAACCTACATCAATGAACCCCCTCCCCATTGTTCTAAAGTATGTTGATGTGGCTTTAAGGGTCTTTTCATGTTGAAAGTTCATGTTTAAGGGCTTTCTTGTCAGAAAAAAGCTCCTTCCTGACTTTATTTTCTTGACCCCTCGCTGGCTGCAAATATGCCTTTTCCTCGCGTACAATAATCTACACGGGTGTTTTTGAAGGTCACGGTGCAGGGATTTAGGTCCGGCGGACCGGAGTTTCTTACATTTAAAAACAAAACCTTGTTTACGCTGCAAGTAATATCAGGGAGCCTGGAATTTATGAGTTTTATGTTTGGTAACAATATTCCTAGTCGGCTAGAAGATGTTGTAGTTTTATAATTTAACTTTTCCCAAATTCATTTCCTGGTTTTAATGCGGGCATTTTCCTGGGTCGTTGATGTTTTGGTCGTGGGCACAAGGTCAAAACAGGGATTCTATCTCGAGCCCCGCAATGCACCTTTGATATTTGATTGACAGGTCATTAGGCTAATGAGGTTGCTCCAGTTGAAAGGCGATGATTTTGCAGAAGTTGATTTACAATCGAGCAGCGCAGAGAGTATTTCGGCAGAAACTTCACCACGGCGGCTGATTCAGGACGTGTTTCAAGGGGAGACGGAAGATGATTTATAATCAGCCTGTATTTCTTTTCTAGATTAGCTCTGAACTGAGAGTGATAACAGTTTTTACCCTTTCGGTATTTTACTCACCGTTGCTTTGTGCAGAAAGGTACCTGTGTCTAACCTTCAACACTATTGCTATGAACCACCTCATTCCTGAAACTGAAATATCTGAGATGTTAGACCATCACAACACTGACAGCATGATTGGGTTAAAACTACATTTAAATGTCACAAACATCTGCACCACTGCTGGATTTTATTCTATTGTATTTTTTCTTAATCTGAGTGATGTTTGGACAGGTTGTCTACACTTCTTTGTTTTGATCGATAATAAATGGGTTTAGTTACAGTTTAATAGAGTAAAGCGTCAAGAGATTTTACCAACTATATTCTAGGCAGTGCATGTTTTGAGGAAAACATGTCCCAAAAATATGATGACAAACAAAGGATGCAGTTATTAATAAATAATGGCATATTAAAAAATAAAGGAGCTATTAATAAACAGTTCTTTAAATTAAAAAATAGCTAGGCAACATTGAAGTGATTTTTTTGATGATGTCATATCTCGTCAATGGCTTTCTCAACTCTCAACACATTGACTCGATTTTATGAAGTTGGAGTTGGCTCAAAATTTCGAATTAAAAATTTACGGCTCATGGCAAGATAATGAAGATTGGTTATTAACATTTTGTATTAAGTGAAATTAGATATGCGGGGGCTGTCATTAGACAGCTCGTGTCATCCTACCATCTGCATCCTCCTGCCTCCAATACACAGGGAGTTTTTTTTTTGCCTGGGGGCACTTTACCTGATTATATCATAAGAAAAAAACAGCTATGAAGGAGGCCTGTTGGTGTTTAAAATTTGGTGTTGTCCAACATGGCGTAAGCTAAATCCCTCCACCTGTGCCCAAAAAGACCGACGAAACCGTCGCATTATTAAAAAAACCTGGGGAAAATCCCAGTCAAAACATTGGACGGGGAGAGATAATTATCGCCCAGGTCAAGACAGCTTCACCTCCAGTGGGGGGCCTCGAGTGGGACCCCAACCGCTCCTATCAATGATACTATTTTTTTGTGCTTTGAGGTACAAATTCACTCCAAAACGGGCCCAGTTGGCTTGATAGCACGTTGGTTGAACATGATACATATTCATTAAAAGTGAACCCGAATGAAGCCCCCCCACCAGCCTGGAATCAAGCGTGTCTTGGAATTATGACACACTTAGCGCAATCACACAGGGGGCAGAATAACATTTCAATATCTATAGAAGGGATTGTAGCCATTTTTTCTTTACAGGCTCATACATTAAAGAGAGACCATTCTTCTGCCCAAAAGTAAACTTTTTATTTAATTTATAAAAAAAGGAGGTAGCCATTATAATCAATAATTTGTATTTGGAACGCCTTTGTGAGTGATCAGTATATTATTTTCTTCTTTTTGTTTCTTTTTTTGAACAAATCACACAAATCATTTTATTCTTGATATATATTCATCCTGTCCTTTTCGTCCCGAAAGTGAGGGTAGGACACAACATGGAATTTAGTGACGCCCAGCAAACAAACCATTGCGTGTGACGAGATGTCGGGGATGAAAAAAGGGAAGGGAAGACGCAAAAGGAGAAAAAAAAAAATCTTCTCTCAGGAGAGGGGTGTTTTGTATCTATGGGTGAATACATAAAGTTGGTTGAGCGTGAGAAAAAAGCCTTGCGGTGAATGCGGCGCGCACTAGGAAGCCGAGACAGACCTCGGGGCTTTCAGAAAGCTCCGAAATCAACGGAGGGTGGATAATCTACACACCAGGACTATTGTGGGAAAAGTGCCTCTGCCGTCTGTGTATTAGGTGATAGAGTGAGCCGTTCTCTATGGTCCATTTAGGGGAGCAAATGGACTTTGGGCTAGATGGGCCATGGCAAACTGCAGAGACAATAGGGATTCTGCTTTATAACAAGGTAACTGTAAATATAATAGAGGCAGACGCTGAGCATGCATTATCCAATGGGTGGAAATATCTGCGAAGCGAAAGCTAGCGCTAGCACCTAGCACACGTGTAGGGTATTCATGCATCTGTGTTTTTGCACCTTCAACTTAAGACCATGATGTTACATTGTACAACGAACCTTACTAAAAGATGGCTAGTGATAATAAGTATTTTAATATATCATCATTACCATCATCTTCATGGGTACATATCAGTTAATTATTTGAAGAGCTCAAGAAAAGATATGGTCTTTATTGGGTGATGAATCTATATGTTTCTATTAGATCAACCAATGTAAGGATTTAGTTCAGGGTTAGAATTATATTCTCTTTAAAAACATTTGGGTTAACATGCGGTTCAGATTGTGTTGAAAGTGATGCGGAAATGGTTTAGCGAATTGCTTTCCCCGGGGATAATTATTTAGAGTACATTACTTTTTATAGACACAAGATGACACACAGAGACTTATAATGATTAGCTATAAAAGGAAAATCATTTAAATAGATCCAAGTACATATTTCAAACATGCATGTATACTCCCACACACACAAAGACACGCACACACACACATACAATTATTTGAAGGGGCGGAAGGGGTATATTGATTTGACTAATTTCAATGTGCCAAGTTGCTATCAAACACCTGTCCCAGACGCGAGCGCAGCTGTTTGTCTTGGCAGGAACATTGCGACCCTGCAACCCCATGTGACCTCTATCCTTCATGACACACACACATACATACAAACACACACACACATACACACACACAAGCATTCACACACGCATACACACTGCAACATTCACATGAGGCTTTTACTCAGACCTTTGCTGATGTGTAAGTTGAGTGACACGAGGCAGCGAGCGCAGGTTCCCCCAGAGTATGTTAATCATGAGCACACAAAACGCTCCCAGACGTTTGCGTGAAGTACACGTCATAATGCGCACAGCTTGTACGAATACACACATATTGTGCATGCGTCCACGTGCAAGGGCCAGGTCACGGCAGCGTCTCATCAATTCCTCATCGTGTTATTCACATAAACGGGCATGGCGGCTCTGAATGACATTGAGGAATGTGGCGGTTCGATGAGAGCAAAAGGCCCCGACGTGGATTAACGACATGTAGAGCGTGGTGGGCACAGCATCTTTCATCTGCATGTAAGACATTGGCTACTCATCCACTGTCGCATGTATGGAAATCAATGTCTGTGTGCAGGACCCGTCTAGGGAGATAACAGGATGACCTTTGGTTGATAGCAGCTATTGATGCAACATTGTGTGCAAGCCTGGCAAGCAGGTTTTTTAGGAGTTCGTATTCATCCATTCGTTCAGGCATTGTCTATAAGTTTATCTTGGACTCATGCTCGCAGGGGTTGTGAGTGCGTATCTCAATTGTCATTGGGCAAGAGGGGGTGTTCGGCCAAAGCGTAGCATATCGAGACACACAACCATTCACTCTCTAAATCATTCACATGCCATAGCGCACCATACAACCATTCACTCTCATTCACATGTTATGTAGAGACAGCAGTGGCGGCTCCTTACAAATTATGAGGGGGGGCAACTTTTGCAATGATGACTAAGCTGACCCTTTAAAAAAGGGAAATTAAAAGGTGACCAGACAATTGTCTCAATTTACATTTGTCTTGTCAAAATTACAAAGCAATGCATCTTGTAACCAATAGGCGGCGAGATAAAGACAAAGACGTTCCGTCTAGCGACAAAAAGCTGCAAGGCGGGTAACTGTAAGATTTTTTTCCATTGACCCATTCTCCATCCCCAAAAACCATACTGCAGTCTTCTGAAACATTTTATTTTTTTTTGTGACTAAAATACAGAAAGGAATTTAAGATAACCTTTAATTTTTGCCTTGCTTCTGGTGTCCTTTCTCTTCTTGCCAGCACTTTTACTTGATGTTACCTTCACTAAATCAGCAAAAGTAAGAGCATTCTGCATATGAGACACTCACTAAAGCTATCTCCACCAAGCCGTCTTTCATAAATCCACCGTAACTTTGCTTCGTTAACGTAGTCACCCCATCAGCCACATCAGCAGTTCTTTAGTGTATCTTTTCTCTTTAGGATTGTACAAATGGCTAACTTCCTTTCTTATGTTTAGCTATTATTTCCTTTTTCAGAGCAGCTGACATTCTTAACTAGTACTAGCATTTTTAACCTTTTTGGGAGCCATAGTGAGGGCTAACGAACTGAAAAAGGACAGAAAAGCATGATAACAGTAGAACATCACGATGAACAATGTAAGCAACTTGGAGTACCACGCATGACTCCAGATATGCAACAACGCCACAGAGTGGAAAGCCCATGAGTTTGCTTGTTTGTGTATTTGTACACCAAGGCTTGTTCACAGGTCGATTCAAAGTTTGATGAAACACTCTTTTCGTTGGCCAATTTGTTCGTAATTAGGCATATTTGTAAACCGAGCTTCTACTTTATGTGTAAGCCTGAGCTGACTACGTAATGATGAAAGCACATATGCGCAAGCCCTCCTGGAACCCACTGGTAATGCATTGAAGTTACCTGTTTTTTGGAAAAAGAAAAAAAAGAAAAAAAGGATTTTACATGAGAGTCAATGAGAGAACTTGGTGCGACTTCAACCTGACAGAAAATCACCCCAAAAAGGGGCGGTTACCCACAGAGTAGCAACTACATGCTGATTGGGCATTACATTCAGAGGCAGTTGCAATGGTCGGAACTGCTGTAACGGCAGTAGAATTCGATTTAAAAATTCCCTCCTTTGTTGTGCTTTGGTGGTGCGGGGCCTAGATTGCTCTTGTGAACAAACCGCCCCTGAGAGACAGACAACCATTCGCTATCTCATTAGAATGTTCTATAGAGATATACAACCATTCATTAACTCATTCAGTCTTGCTGTGAAGCAGAAGCAATAACCACAGTGCATCTTATAGATATTGTATCATGATATAAAATACTTACATTTTTCCAAGGAACGGTTATAAAAATCTTGATATCAATCAAGGTCCCAAATTAACAATTTCTAAGGACATTTCCAAGAAAAGCAGGTCTGACGGACTGGGATCGAAGCAAAACACTAATAAAATCCCGTCTGGGGATGTGCCGAGAGGAGGTCACTCTTCATTGGGGTTATTGATTATTGTAGTAATGGAGTATTATATGAAAGATTAAAGTAAACAGATTGAAAAAAGAAAAAAAAAAAAATCCTGCTGCACGGCAGTGCCAAGGACTTGGTCAGGAAACAAAGATAAAGACAAAGATGGGTCGGATAAAAAAAAAAATTCTGATCCTTTTGGTTGGTTTCACAATTAAATTAGCTGTTTGCTGATTATAAGGTGTTTTTGTGAACTTTGAGGTCATTTCTTGTGAATACCTTTAGTAATAAGTCAGCAAGTGAGACTTTTTTCTGTCTGGGTGCTGTTGTTTTGGATAAGTCAAGTGTCATTGTGACTTGGATCGTATCTCACTCCATTCAGACGGGATTAGTTTCAGGCAACTGCATGTCTGCATGGGTTCCTCCAGCTTCTCCTGTTTCCTTCCATCATCCAAGAGAGTGAATGGTTGTGTGTCTCTACATGAATAAGCGAGTGAATGAACTGAAGAACTAAAGAAGAACAGGAGGACTGAAGAAGCCTCTCAGGTGAGGGGTGAAATGTCTTCAGTGAAGAAATTCAAGTCCAGTTGCCTTTACAAGAAGATTTCGACGAGAGAATGGTTTTACCAACAGGGTTGATCAGGTTTTCCGCTTCACGTTGGAACTAAAAATAGCAAGATTACACACTTGCGCCTTTCTGTCTTAACTGGTATCCAAGTGTCTCCAAGCCGATGATAGGAATCAGCCAGAGAAAGTACATCCATGGTGGTCACCAACCGCTCGCATCGAGGCGGGGGCTTTTCCATCTCGGGGGAATCTCTCTTTGCTACCTGACAGGTGTGTACAGTAAACCGTCATTACCTTACAAAATACCACTGAAGATGAAAAGTGCCCATGTTTGTGTTTTAGTGTGTGAAAAATACATAGAAAATGAGAGTATTTTACTCCCAGTTTTGTGGACCGGGCTCTGACTCTGAGGGGAACAAAAAAGATAGATTTTCAGCCGCTGAGGATTGATCTTTATTACTTCCAGTGACAGCAGGCATCTAAATTCTGGTGATGACAGCCCGGGGATTTTGTATCGGTTATCACTAACATCCTCTCGTATCAAATGTGCAATGTTCGCTTCAATCGTCAACTTTTTTTTTTTTTAAACATGAACTACCAAAATCAAACTCAGATTCTTTTTTTTTTTTTTTTTAGGGGGGTTTATTATTATGGTGGCTGTTTCATCAATTCATTATCGATACAACTTATCTTGGAGACAAACTCTTTCATTCACACAGTGAATAGATACATACAATCAGTTCATTCTCTCATTCATAGGCCATAAAGAGACATTCAACCATTAAATCTGTTTTTAAATGTCATGTTGAGACATGCACCCACCATTCTCTCATTAACACTTTCATTCACATATCATCTAGAGACATTAAATCATTCACTCTTTCATTCACATGTTATACAGACACATATACAATTCACTCTCTCAGATGCCCTTTAACAAAAAGTATATTGATAGATTAATTTAATAAAGTTACTCAAAGCAAAGAGGAGCTGCGGTTGCGGCTCAGCTGGGAGAGCACCGGGTCGATTCCCAGCCCCTCCTGTCTGCATGTTGACGTGTCCTTGGGCAATACACCGAACTGCGATTTGCTCCTGCTGGGCGAGTCGGCGCCTTGTATGTCACCTCTGCCAAAACTGCTTTGTGTGAATAGGTGAATGCAATATGTATCTATCATTATTGTATTAAAAAAAATCCTTCGGGATCAATAAAGTATCTATATGTCTGTGATCCAAAATACCAAAGAATGTTACAGTTATGAATATGGCATTATCATATTTATACCACAGTATAACCTCTATGAAGTCTTTTTCTGATTGAGATGCATAGTCTAATAGTTAAAGGCGAATCTGAAGAAGGTCCTCGACAGGAGCCGTGAAGTTGAATCTCCTCGACCGGGCGACGGAATATACCGAGTGGGTGGGTGTCTCCTCTCCCTGACAATTACGACTAAAATCTGTGCCCCATCTGCGCCTCGCAAGCCTCCCTGCAGAGTTCCGTCTCCTACGACGGGAACCGATGGCTTAGAATACTAAAATTTGAGAGAGAAAAAAAGGAAAAAGAGGTGCACTAATGTCTATCTCGCGGTGCGTTTTAATTTCTTTTGCATCTACTTCACAAAGACGTACATTCACTGGCATGAATCTCCTCGCAGCAAACTTGCTATGGACCCTTAATTGATGCGATTCATTTTCTGGCTTATTGCACATCGCACTCCACCCTCTGGGAGATTGTTACCTCGTTTCAGTCATTTTGTTTTCCCATCTTCTTCCTTTTTGGCCTGAAATGATGATTTCGTAAACTGTCAGCCTCAGTTTGAGGACGCTGTTGTTAAACAGACTAAAGGAAATGGCAGATTGATACGGTGAAGTGGTGATAAGGTGGCGCTCTCTGCTACCATTTTTAAAGCCACGAGAAACTAGTTTGCACTTTATAACATCCGTCTTTGGCGTCACAAGGCTCGAGGGACCCATGAGGAGCGGCCTTGAAGTCAGCGTCTAGTTGGGAGTAGTTTTATAATTTTGCCAAGTTTAGAGCCTATAAAAGTTCTGCAGATTTCCAGGTCCGTAACCATGTGTTGGATACCTCGAGAAAAATATGCTGGTAATGTTATCCCGGTGATGCTCATCAACATTGCCATAGTATTATAACACTGCTTAAAATTTCAGACCGAAGCATATAAAGGGAATGGTCAGTCCTAAGGCATCTATTGGTTTTCGACTTTTGGACAAATTAATTTACATGATCGCGGTGTGAACGTGTGTCTGATGTCTGTTCACAACCATACAGCTCTGAGTAGAGCGTGCACTCGGACTCAAAGAACGCAGATGGTTTGTGCAATGTAATTACCCATTTATTACACCATATTACAGGTATATGTCTACATGAATTAAAAAAAAAGATCCATGTGTATTTTTGATTGGAGAAAATACAATATTATCAGCCTCATAAATGACAGGTGACAGGCAACTTTCCAAAAAGCCATTGCTAGTTTCCCACTGGTAAAGTTCAATTTGTTTTTGTTTTTTAAAACAGACATTCTGCGTTTATTTTACTTGAGTATCGGAAATGGGAACTCAGATCTGACCAAGAGGGAAACTGGAGAGACACGCAGAGATGCATTCTAATAGCTTATATATCTTGCCTCCGTGCAGACACCAGTGAAGGACCAAGACAGTCCCATTTCACCGCATAAAAGCTTTACCATGATCTATGCCAACACCAAAGAATCTGGAGAATTTATATCTTTCTCCTCTGCACTACGAAGCTCGAAACCCACCTCTAACTAGCTAGCTTTGCACGATGGATGATAACCAAATCATTGAGAATACATTTGGACTCTTAAATTGGCTATTATATCAATTATTATGATACATTTTAACATTCAAAGCAAGTACATAGGCAGGGCTACTTTCCTAATACTGACTTTGACTGGCAGTGTATAGACGTGACAAAGCTTGGATTAATTGTTTTTAAAAGGCCTACACTGTTTGATCCGAGTTTATTCTTTTATAGTTTATTGTTTTGCTTCGCACAAATTGCACATGAATTAAACTTAACTTTGCTTACTTTTTTTTCTTCTTTTGGTCATGCCCTTTCTTGCACTGATGTTGGACAGTATGTCCAATTTTGACTGCGCAATGAAAGTAAAGAGATTTATCTTCCAGTTTGGGTACCCGGTTCAATTCCAACAGGAGGCCTTTCTTTGTGTAGTCATCATGTACTCCCAGTGTCTGCGTGGGTTTTCTTCTGGTTCTCCGGTTTCTTCCCACAGTCTAACAACATGCAGGAGGTTCACGAGAGACCCTAAGCTGCCCAGACGTGTCAATGAGTGAGTGAATGTTTATTTGTCTTTTTATGTGGCCCTGTGATTGACTGGTGACCTGTAAAAGCTGTAGCCAGTCTCTCGCCCAATGGCAAATGACCCCAAGGACCCTGAGTGTAGGATAAACTGCATCTCTAATGAGCAAATGAGCAAAACGCAAGTAAATTTTCTTTTTATGGGAAAAGTGCGGGTTAAAGATGAATCAATTAATGATAATGTGTCTTTACCATGATATTCTTGAAGTAGTCATTTCCACCGCTGTTACTGTGTGCATGCATGCACATGCACACACTCACACACACACACACACACCGATGGCGGCAGTGCTGCTATGAAAGACGCTAACCAGCCCATCGGGAGCAGCTGGGATGTTCAATTTCTTGCACAAGTACCGCTCTGCATGCAGCCATGAGGAGCTGAGAATCGAACCTTCAACCTCTGAGGGACACCTGTTTTACCAACTGAGCCACAGGTGCCCCCAAGATGCTGCAATGCAAAATATGACACATCTCCACCAACCGAATAAGGGTTCTTTACGGCCATGATATTCACACTAGAGAAACTCAAGCGCAAAACATCGGCCCTGCCCACACGTCACAAGTACTAGGCACTGGATTCTGAGAGTAACAACAATATAGTGACAGCAGAGTGCCAATGGCAGCCAGTGAAACAGTCATGTTAGTCATTTGATGGTGTTCAAGGTGAAGATCAAGTCGCCGCAACAAGGTGTCTTTGTCTGCTCACCGCATTTGGCGCTAAAGTAAGAGTCGCCATCTTCTGAGACAGACACTTTTCTTGATGCGCAACATTTATGCCACCTTTCTCCAAGAATTGCTGGCCAGTCGCCTGTATACATCTGCCTTGCGAGCACTAGCGGAAAAGTGGGAATGACAATACATCTGCTTGTCCGGAATAACCACGCCCTGAAATTCCTGACCAATCACACAATAGCTTTCTGAGACCCTGCAAGAAAAACGCTCTGCCCAGATGATGTGTCGAGAAAAGTCTGCGAAAACTCCCAACTCAGGGCAGCAAGAGCACAATGACGTCAATTTGTTCTAGCAGCCAAAAAAGTTCTCACTTTTTGCTGGGTACGCAGAGAATTTAATAGCTCTGACACCTATCTGGACCAATAGTTGCAAGGAAAAAAACGCAGAGAAACAGGGATATGCGGGAAAATCAGCATTGCTCCTCAAAACTATACTTCTCTGTGTTTTGGTCATGATTGTACAAGGTGGTGTGTTGACAACTAGCAGCCTTTGCCAACAAAGTGTAGAATCTGTCTGGAGCGGTGTGGCAGGCTCTGTTCGACTTCAGCAGGCAGCAGGCGATGCCCACCTGATCCCACTCACCCCCCTGACCCCCGGAAACCATCCCTCGCGCTGATGGGCAAGCTTTTCCCAGCAGTCATGTGAGCCAGGGGAAAAAAAATGTACCCTACATGCGCAAAGCTGTTTTGGAGGTACAAGTTAAGATAAGGACAAGTATGAATAAGATGTTAAGTGGCAACACCGCGCCCGCATCCCATAATGTAGGATAATCTATGTAAAGTAGCTGCAGGTGTATCGTGGAGGTGAAGTGCGACAGGGCAGGGAGTGACGGCTGAGTAGACGGGAAAGGAGAAAATGTATACAGGGAGCCGCCGCGAGGCTTGCACGTATGGGTTATGTGTTTCTGCGATAAGAGGCGAGGAAATACTGTACGTTGTGAAGAATAAATGTATTCAAGGTCACATCCTGCGGATTTGCTAAGGGGGCTGTGGGGTGAGGGGTGGGAGGGGGGGTAGGGGTCAGCATTCAAGGGTATCTGGTGCCACAGTCCGCAGAGACTCCTGGCCAACAATGGCGGGGGTTGGGAGACAGAGGAGATGAGGGGCGCGAGCGAAGGTTATGCTAACATGTGTCAAAGGCTGCGGATGATTGCACATCAAAACTATTTCAATGTGTGGTCTTGTTTGAGTGTTCTTGTCACATCGGGATCTCAAAACTGATTAGATCTCTTTTTTTTCTATTACTATTATTCCTTCAGCTTAGCTGTACATCAGCGGGAGGAGCGAGTTGGCCGACACGACCGCAATCTGATGGATAAGGAGAGGCGGCCCGGGAGAACATAACTGAAAACGCGAGATAGCAGATAGCCACCGTTTGCATGGTGGCGGGGCGAAAAAATGGGCCGATGGAGGAGGAGATAAGATGAGAAATGGGTGAATATTTTAGATGCATTCAGGAGGCTTCATATAAGCGGCAGCGTGGAAACATTTGATGGAGTGGGTGGTGTTGAATTCCCCCTTTTCAGCAGCATAAGCAAGTGTGTTCATTCTTGTCCAAGAGTGTTGAGGGAGAGAGACCGAGAGAGACAGAGAGAGAACAAATTCACCTTGAACAGGTCTCTGAACCCTCTGAACAAAGGCATCAAAAAGAGCAAAACGCTGGTTTCAGTCCAGGAAAGACCTTTGGTGGAGAAATAATGAGAATGTTACACCGACAGAGACAAACACAATAAAAGTAAAGTGAGAGTGAAGGAGAAAGAGCAGCACAAAAAGTCAAGCTGTCTTTCAAACGGATGAGCACCTCAGCATTTTAGAGCCGGGTCTCCAGCTGTCACAAAATGCGGTAAAGTGCACGAAAACAGAAAGGCAGACGGGTGCGGTGGCGAGGCGCCATCCATACAGACGGCGGGATAAAGGTCACAAAATGATCTGTCATTGGCATAATTGCATCCGGCGAAGCTTGGTGTCCAGCAGCGGGGGCACGTCTCAGATTACTTTTCACACTTCATTCTTTCTCTGATAGAAAGGTAATCCTGAAGACACTAAGACTTGATAGTTGCCGATCACAATGGAAATGGGTGGCTAAGGAGGAAGGCAGGGGAAGAGAGGGGTGTCGCTGGAGCGGTAATGACACCGGCCGGAGCAAGATAGAAATGGAATGTGACCTCGAAAGCGGCGAAAATCTCCCAGCTGCCCCTGCTACCGTGCTTGCACCTAATCTGCTGGGCTAAATACTGGGAAATTGCTGGTGACGTTGGACACCCAGACATGCTTTTGAGCCATCGTGAAAACCCAGAGAGATCTGAACATCACAATCAGATGCATGTGATTTCACGCAATATTATCAATTTGTATGCCTATAGGCTAATTTATGCGCACGTTATGTCACGTAAATAGGTCTGTCCATTCCAAACATCAATGAGCACAGACATACATACCCACATGTGCTTTACGGTGTCATGGCTGTCAACAAATAGATCCACCAGAGGTCGGTTCAGAGTTCATTTTTAAGTTCCGATTCATGATAAAATGAGCCCCCTTGGTATGCAACACAGATCGGAAGAGCACAC
>CAAKHD010004604.1:16196-28595 GCA_901007705.1 Fistularia tabacaria
CGACGCTCTTCCGATCTTGAGCACAGACATACATACCCACATGTGCTTTACGGTGTCATGGCTGTCAACAAATAGATCCACCAGAGGTCGGTTCAGAGTTCATTTTTAAGTTCCGATTCATGATAAAATGAGCCCCCTTGGTATGCAACACTACAACTAGGAGGGACAACATCTGCCCAGGAAAAGAAGCTTTTCCTTTTTTGCTAATAAAGCATCATTTTCTTCTTTTGCGTTCGGATGACCCCTATAGGGGTCACCAAAGAGAATCAACCTCCTCCATCTAAAACTGTTCTCTGTTTCCTCTTCCCTCAAACCAACAAACTTCACATCCTCTTTCCCTCCATCCATAAATCCATCTTCCTCTAGTCCTCAAACCTGGCAGTTCCAACCTCATTATTCTTCTACCAATATACTAACTATCCCCCCCTCTGTCCATGTCCAAACATTCTCAGTCTGACCTTATCTCCTGACCATCTAACATGTGCTGTCCGTCTGATGGACTCATTCTTGATCTTATCCATCCTCCTCACTCCCAAAGAGAACATCTCAACATCTTCTTCTCTGCTTCCTCCAGCTCTGCCTCCTGTCTTCTCTTCAGTGCCACTGTTTCTTAACCGGACAACATGGCTGATCTCACCACCCTCTTCTACACCTTTCCTTTCATTCTGGCTGATACTCATTTATCACCTGTTACCCCTAACTATTTTCACCAGCCATCCAACGTGCTTGAACATGTTTCTTCACCTCTTTTCCACACTCTCCAACGCTCTGGACTGTTGAACATAAGTACTTAAAAAGCCTCAACTTCTTTATCTCCACCCCCTGTAGTCTCACAGTTCCACTTCACACAAGTGAATTTGTCTTGCATCGACTAACCTTCATTCCTCTCCTTTCCAGAGCATCCCTCCACCTCTTGAGAATTTCCTCCTCCAACTCCCTGCTCTCACTACAGATCACAATGTCATCTGCAAACATCATGGTCAATGGAGATTCCTGTCTAACCTCATCTGCCTGCCTGTCCATCACCACTGCAAACAAGAAGGGGCTCAGAGCTGATCCCTGATGTAGTCCAAACTCCACCTTGAACACCAGTTGCCTCATAGGGTGCGATAGTTCCTCTCTCTACACCCTGATGTATACTTTTTCTATATCTACAAAGTCACAATGCGGCTCCCTTTGACCTCTCCTTACTTCTCTACGAGCATTCTTAAAGCAAATACTGCATCTGTAATACTACTTCTTGGCATGTAACCATACTGTTGTTCATAAATGCTGATTTCTGCTCCCGGTCTAGTTTCACTAGTCTTCATTGTATGGCCTGTCAACTTTATTCCTCTATAGTTTCAGTAATTCTGCTCATCTCCCTTATTCTTAAAAATGGGCACCATCACACCCCGTTGAATAATCTAAAGAGAAACTCTACTGTTCCCTCTCCTAGATATTTCCATACCTCGACAGGTAAATCATGAGGACCAACCGCATTTTCACCACTCATCCTCTTCAATGCCCTCCTCAATAAACCTTTACTAAACTCTGCTATGTCGTGGTCCAAAATAATCACCTCTTCTACCCTTTGCTTCTTTCATTTTCCTCATTCATCTACTCTTCAAAAGCACTCTTTCCGTCTTCGCATCACTCTTCTGGCACCTGTCAATACATTTTCCTCTCTATCCTTAATCACCTGAACCTGCTGCATGTCCTTCACATCTCTATCTCTCTGTTTTGCCAACCTCCATAAGTAATTTATTTGCCCATTGCCACCTCTACATTCATCTTGCACTGCAAGGTCTAGTAGTAGTAGGTTCTCAACCCATGAATGAAAATTATACAACACTCCTCCCTTTTCAGCTTCCACCACTTCGTCCTATGCTCTGCCTTTGTCCCCTTCATATTTCTTGTCACCAGATTCATCCTACAAACCACCATCCTATACTGTTAGGCTGCACTGTCACCTACCACTACCGTGCAGTTACTTATCTTCTTCATATTATCTTGCCTATTAAAAATGTGATCTACCTGCATGCTCTTACCTCCGGATTCATAAGTTACCCTATGTCTACCTTTGTCTACCACCATCTGGCCTTATATGTTCCTATTCTGGATACCAAACCTGCCCATCACTTCTTCATCACCTCTATTGCTTGCAACGACATGTCAATTGAAGTCTGCACCAATTTCCACTCTCTCACCTCTGGGGATGTTCTGGATCCCTTCATCAGTCTTGCTCCATAACTTTTCTTTCTCCTCTAACTCACATCCCACTTGTGGTGCGTAGCAACTGAGAACATTTAGCCTCACACCTTCGATTTCTAGCTTCAAACCCAATACTGTCTGACACTCTTTACACCTCCCAGAATATTCCTCACAAACTCCTCCTTCAAGATAACTCCTACTCCATTTCTCCTCCATAGTACTACAACTTAAAACCTACCCCTAACCTTGTAGCCTTGCTACCTGTCCAACTAGTCATGTTCATCCATCATGTTAACCCACTATGAATCTTTTCCTGTCATCATATTAGAAGTCTATACTCTAAGACTCCTAGACTCTTGCCTTTCCTCTTCTCTCTCTGCTTCTGACCACACCTTCCTCCTCTCCTTCTTCAACCCCCAGTAGCCCAATTTCCACTAGTACCCTGTAGGTTATCAGCACAAATGGCAGTCATTGTTAACCCGGACCTTGACAGATCCACTAAGAATATAGGTTCGATTCGCATATTTGGTTTTGGCATAGGTTTTATACCAGATGCCCTTTCTGGCAAAACCCACTGCATTTATCTGGGCTTGGGACGAGCACAAATGGACACTGGCTTGTGCCCCCGTCAGGCTGGATTTTTTTTTTTTTTTTCAAAATGCCATAAGCCTGAATTCATCATACAAAATAAATTGTTAAATATGTATGACTTTGATTTTGTCAAACATAGAAGACCAACACAAATAATGCAGAAGAGTGGTAGTAACCACATTACAGATGCTGAATGAAAAACAAAGTATGTGAAAACTGGGAAAGTGAAGAAATAGCTAAAGTTTTATAAATCTATAAATCAGAGGCAGATGATGCCAAAGTAATTTAAAACTGGGGAATAATTTGAATGAATAATATAATAAACAGACAGAGCAAAGAGCTACTAATTAAACTTCAGGGGATTTTTTTTCTTTTTTTTACAGGCTGGAAATAGAAACACTGGCATCATTAAATGTTTTATTGTGCAGCTCGAGACGACTGAATCAAAGGACGCCAGACGAACGCAGCCTGCTCCGGTCAACAAATTGACCTCTGGATGATGTTTTGAGAATTTTAATCGATGTTTCAGTCCAAGCCAATGGTAATATTGATATTATGGCTTTTATATCAAATCTTCAGCCTGAAAACTTGGCAACTCAGATTCTTATCTGGTCCTAAATGAGAAAAAGTGTGTGGGGAGGAGGGGGGTAAATGAAACCCCAACGCCACCGCACCCATCCCTGTAACAACCATGCTAAATCTACAAGGTGTACGGATCACATGAAATGCAAAGTTTCAAAGAAAACAAAGATGGCAATGGTGACAGCCCTCGGTTAAGGTGTCGCCAAGTGTTAATTGTGGTTCATAACTGATGTTTCTGAGCTTGATCCGGGTCATGGAAAGGTACAGGTCGTGTATGTGCTTGGAGATAAGAGGGCAAAAATGACTTGAACCACTAGGGACCAGCATCGGGATACGTATTGACTTCTGTCACCTTGGGCCCAATATCAAAATTACATATGCTTTCATGAGGAATGGGGGAACTGAATGTACATGACAGGGAATAATGACTGGTGCCAAATCCATAGTGATCCAAAGTGTGGGTGTGGCTTTATCGATGTGAGGGCAGGAAAACACATTTGACCGACAGTCACATCGGAATCCATGCATTGTGTAGCTTTCAGACGCAATTACACTGAATAGATTGCGAGAAATATGGTGCCCAAGCCAAAGAGGACGGACGCAAAATGAGGTCATGCGGTGCTGAGGCTTGGAATCGATCAAATTGGTGAGTGGACAAGCGGAAAAGAAAAGTCTAGCACCTTAAAAAAAAAGTTCATGTCCTGCCTCTCACACAAATGCTGCTTCATTTTTATATTCTTTCTTATAAGTCCTCCGCCTCTCACTCAACCCTGCTGGGTCCCTTTGGCCAGTCGCTGGTTCCCATTATCTGTCTGCAATCAGCTGCCTGACACACTGTTTTCCGGTTGCAGGGCTTGACACAACTACACCTTCCTTTCTTCCTGGTTTGTTGGCACAGCGTCTCCCTGTTGCAACTCGTCTGTGCCGTGAGCTTCCCCCTCATTGTGAATGAGTGGCATGTCCACCTTCCTCATTACTGTCAGCCTCACAGTGGGGGGTCGCCGGGCTTCTGGCCAATTGCTCTGATGTGTGTCTTGCTGCTCCATGTATTCATTGTTTTTGCAAATAACCCCGGCCTGTATTTTATTTCATTTTATTTTATAATTTTTTTCATTGTGACTTCCATCAAATGCACTGAACCCAACCGACACCTGTCACAGACAATGCATTTCTCCCCCCCTGCCTTTCCGGGGTATTGAACATGGAGAGTTGCTAAAAGGAGGTGATTGCGATAAGAGGTTTTGTCAAAAGGGACAATGATGGACGAGAACATTGTTTTTTTTCAGCCCTCTGACTTAAAATGCTTATTCGATTTTAAGTGTCCTGCAATGGAGTTCTGGTTCATATGAAAACATTGGTTTACTGACAGGGTTGGAGCGGTCATCCATGGTTCTATATTCCTAATCTGACGAAGTTGAGCAAGGCATTACTCCCCCTGGTGCTGTTCAGTAGCTGCATTCTGCTCATGGTTCATCCCTGATGGGTTTAATGCAGTGGTCAAATAGCGCAGATGTTGTGCTCTATGTATAACTGAATGTGACAATAAACGTCTCTCTTCTTCTTTATGGCAGCTTTCCCGATCTACTTTGCTATGTAACTTACGGTAATGATTATTATTGTTTTATTGTTATATTTGTCCATCTCTTTTTAATTTTTTTTTCGAAATATAATTTCTACACTGTACTTTTTAAGTTACCTGCTGTGTAGAGGCTTCATCAATTTGTAGTTTAAAATGTCCATTGTAAATCAAAATGTAGTTTTGCGGATTTGTGTATCCATCAAAAGCTGAACTACATTTCCTAGTTGGTCAAGCGCAACATAGCATAGATGCTATCAACACTGCTGACCTGTTTCACTCTGAACCACTCTGCCCTAAAGAAAGACTTATTGCCAAATGTAAGAATGCATTTAATTAAAAATGAACCTGTCTTCGCAAGTGAACACAGGACTTTATGGTCCATTACTGTAAGCAATTTCTTGTGCCGGGGAATTCTCAACTTTATTTCATTTTTCCTTCGCCCAGTGTGTGCATACTGAAATAGAGATTTAAAAATGTATGTTTAAAATAATACTTACTCAGTAATAAGTGGAAATAGAATAAAACATGCATTTCAAATTCTGAGCCAGTAACATGAGGTATATTCTTGAATAAATGTGTTTAAACAGGCACAAGTCAACTTAGAGTTAATCTGCAGCATATTTCAGGAGTCCTGGTTGGCTTGTATCTTTAGGCAAAATATAATTAAGCCACCCAATGTGTTCACTGTGGCGACGGCAGAGCGGAGACATGACGAACTGATAGAGGCCATAATTTTGCCCCAAGGCCCCCTGCAGGAGTTGGTTCTACCAGGACATTTTAATGTTTGTTATAAACATACGGGGTAAGGACCAAAAAGATATTTTGAAAAATGTATATTGCTCAGTGGATAAAATGTGGAGAAAATTGAAAAAAAAAGGTTAAAGAATATCTGAAAATCTTTCCAAGGAATTGATATGGAAATCAGAAAAAATAGAAGTAATTCATAAAATCAAAGTAAATTAATAGAAATGATTATTCAAATGTGCATTACCCATATAATATTATCCATTTGGTATTTATATTTTTAAATTGATTTATTTCTATTTTTTTTATTTGTAACTAGCATTCGATGAAGAGAGCCACATGATCATCACATCGGGTCATCACAGGGCAGCACACGGTTTTGACCTGTGCCTGGATACCGGAAGTGTAACATACTCAGACACAAAAACACAGCAACACACACACACGCAAGACATTTAGAGTTTGGCTACACATTAATATTTAGAGAACGTGTGTTACGAAGAAAGAGTGGAGAATGAATGAAAGAAAAATAGGAGAGGGTCCACATCTGTGTCTGCAGACGAGAGGAAGCCTTTTCGAAGTCGACACACCTTTTTCTCAGATGAGTCAGATTAAACACTGACGCCGGTGCCGAGCAGCACATTCATCACCTCAATGATACTTTTAGTGGCTGCTCCCCCCCTGCTCGGGCGGAAATTAACAGCACCCCTGTGCCCCTTGTGTGCACATATGCGCGTGTGCGTGTTATAACATGCTCAATCACTCGCACACATTTGCATGCACAGAGATGCACAAAAACATGCAGGCGTTCATGCTACATAAGACACCTTGGCAACCAGGCAACATTTTTTTCTCCACATAAAGTGTGGCCTCTTCAACTTCTGATTAATGCATCAGAAGAGTTTCCAACTTCCAGAAATGATGCCATTAAAAAATTATGATGAATCATTCAGTTAACAGGTTGATTATAGTTTAAATAACACTCAGCGCTTGTGAAAAACTTGTTATGCAGGAGTTTGTCAACAACACTGAGTGGATCATCCAAGTTAATATCATATATAAATTTTTCCTCTTTTTTTTAATAATTGACAACAGTCCTGTTGTTTTATGTTGCACTGGCTTTGTCTATAGATCATATCATGTGTATAAGGCGTTCAAAAACTGAAACTTATTATTTTGCGCACAATATAATCATGCGGTTGTCAAACTCAGATCAGTGAGCTTCTTGAACACTGTTTGAAAAAGCTCACTCAACTCCATGTGTGACACTTAGAACTGATTACTTCCAGGCAGGTTTGGACCGGAGGGTTGCAGACATGCTGTGACCTCTTTAAGTTAGGAAGATGAAGAACATAGATAAATAAAAAATAAATGAATAACAAAAAAAAAAAAAAACATTTTTAACATGCCCCTCAGTAATATGCAGCATTGTTTAGTTTGGTTAATTTTCTTTTACGAATAGTCAAAGCACGACTTTAGGGGGCCTCAAATTTAATCACTGAAAAAAAAATTGCTAATGAAATACGACCATTAAATTCACATGCTTTATTAACTTGAAAAAAAAAAGTATTCTGGATTTGAAGAAAATATTGTCTAATTTTTAAAAAAAATTAAATAAAAATTTTGCTTTGTGACCAAAGAATCAGTATCACATATTTGACTCTATTTCCAGACAGTAACCCAACATGATAGTAATAAAAATAATTAATGATCATTAAAACTATATACCGTATTTGACAATCTCATCCCAACCTGCTCCTGCTTCCCGTACAATCCAGAGTAGAAATTTAATCCTCCTCCTCTTCTGTAAAGCCCTCAATGCCCTATCTCAAAGGAATTTTGAGCCCTACCACCAAGTTCGATATCTCGGCTCCTACTTGTGGCCCCTGGAGACTCCAAAAGTTGAACAGGGGGCCCGAGCATTCAGTTACCAAGCTGCTCTTCTGTGGAACCATCCTCCGTGGGTGAGGACCCCTTCTCTTTATTTAAAGATGCGTTTAAAAAATTTCTTTTTGTGAAATCTTGCTGCCTACTCATGCTGCCATAGGCTTATCCTGCCGACTGGCATCCCACAATGCACTTCTCTCATTCTCTACTATTCTTCTCCCGAGTCCTTCAGCTCTCTTATTTCCCAGGTGGCACAGCTTGATCTACTGCAGCGGCCATGCCAGACGTCCACCATTGTCATTTCTTTTACGACTGTTAAAGCTATTAATGAATCATTTTAGATATCATCATGTAACTGTCGGCACAAGTCTTCAGATCATTTGCGCCCTCAGTCTCTGTGACACTCTTGCTTTCTCTTTTTGCAGTTGGTCGAGAAAGAAGGCCGTTCCACATTGAGCTGGGATCTGTCCAGAGGGGCTCTAACCTCATGGGATAAACACGCAATGAAAGACATTTTGGCATCTAGATGAACGTAAATCCATCCAATTTGGGATCTAATTAAGTGGGACTTATGCAGAACAGGGGGGAGAGTCGGGTTTAAGGGACAAGGAAATGACCAGGGGCATCAACGTCTCTGCCGTCTCAGGAGAGCACTCGATCCAATAAGGACGGAAATAAGAGAGGGGTCACTTACTTCAGGACAGAAGCACATCATCGGAATAGACACTGACATGCACACGCGCACACTCACACACGCGCCCACGCGCAGACAGTACAGACTGAGAGCACATGGTGTATTGTGATAAAAAAGAAACCAGTGATGATCGGTTACTCCAGCACTGTTGAACATTGTCTGTACTTTGTAACAATCTAAACCACTTGGCATATTATACGATGATGATTGATAATGATGATGATTACTGTGATCATCATCATCATCATCATCATCATCATCATCATCATCATCATCATCATCATCATCATCATCATTATTATTATTGCTGTTGTGGTTGTTGTTTCTATACAACGGTGACATTCATATGGATAATAACTTTATAAAAGGATCCAAACATGGAACCAAAACATCCCTGGTTTGATTTCTGACTCCTCCTAATGCGTCGAAGTGTTTCAGAGAATGAATTTCCCCACGAGGGATTATAAAATATACATTATCATTGTTATTGTTTATAACTGTGTTGTAACTGCTATATAAATGAAATTTGACATGACTTGATTCGCCCTCTTTAATGTGCATTTTTAATTGTGAAATGCAAGCAAAGCGAAGCCTCAATGACAAAATGATGCACAAAATGAGAGTGATTACAATAGCATTAAATGATACACTGAATAATATCTATCCCTGGTCTTTGTCAGAATTGAAACCATAATTTTAATCACAGATTTGTCAACAAAAAAAATTGTCACAGAAAAGGAGGAAAATAATTCAACACCATAGGGGGTAAAAGCACAGCTTGTTGCCTCTGTTGTAAACAGGTGAGGCTGCAAACACGATAAGAACTATCTGACGATCATAAAAGTGTAATAATGTGGCCGGTTCTGTGCGGACAAAGATATACACGAGTCACGTCGGGCCACAAAACAAATTAGTCTCTGTCAGAATCCCTTCAGATGTCTTCCTGTGCGTTCCCAGATTTAAAGGGGGAGATGGGGTGGGGGCTGGGGGGGGGTAAAGGCCCTGTGCGATACAAAGTCAGAGAGCCATATCAGGAGGTCATCTGTGCTTCAAAAGAAGATATATTAAATTCATTCATCTCAGTCAGTGGGAGTGCCAGCGCTGTGACTTCCATGTGATGAGGGATAGAGAAATCTCCCCCTCTCATCCTCCCTGCCCGGCTCGCTGCCTTCGCTGACATTGTCTGGGAAAATATCCCCTGTAATAGAGCCAATGATGAAATAAAGACAGAAAGGTGCGCGTGCGCCCGACTGTATTTGCATGTCCTGCATGGATGAGCTTGGAAAGAAAAGAGAAAAGCCGGCGCTTTGGAAGTCCTCTGGCAAAGAGGAAATGGTTGATTTAAAAAAAAAGAGATTGAAAAGGAGTGAGACAGTGATGGAGGGAGCGGCGGAGAAGGAAAAAAAGTGAGAGGCCATGGTGAGGACAAAGATGAGGGAGGGCAGGCTGCGGCCAACCGCATATTCGTAATGTGTCACCGCAGCGTTCTCCTACATCCTGCATTACACGCACGCACAGAAACAAAGCATATCAGCTAACGCCTCTGAGGGTTACATAAACTAAACAAACTGTTCAGCAGATATCGGTGTGCTCGCACCGAGGCATGCGCAGCACAGGCACGATTCAAGCAGATGCGAGATAGCTGTAGAGGAAACGTCCAAGGAAGCAGGGTTTCGTCGTGATTCACTGGAGGCTCATTTATGCTCAGAGTCAAATACGGATGAAGCCTTCTGTCCATCTTCTTCATTCATTTCCCGCATAATTGCGTGTGTCTTCAGAAAGCTTGCGGCTGTGAGGCCAAGAAAATGTATTGCTCCATTTTCTTGAAAATTTTGTCAAGAAAATAGAGCAGTACCACAAGAAGTGGTGGGACGGACAGCGTTGTGCAGTATGCTTAACTGCGACCAGCGACAGGAGCAGACAAGACGAAGACAACACAGTGTTGACCACCGTGGTTGGTCGCCCGAAAAAAACAAATACATGGAATGTGAAATGCAGACAGAATGCAGGCGAAGCCTAACCATGACAATTGGCAACCAGAACTTCAATAAGGTGAGGATATAGCGCCCCGAGCCTGGACCACGACAGTGCACATCTGGAAAGGCAAGGGTCGTGTCAATGAGTGCGCCAACTACCAATCAATTAGCCTCTTCTGCCACACTATGAGCTTTGAGCATGTTATTGAAAACCACCTCCATGACATTGTCAATGTCATGACCAAACCAGTGTTATTTTCATATAGGGGAGCCACACAGATGACATACATGCCGCCCTACTGCTCTTAGAGAGAAATCTGGAGAGGAACAAGCCAGTCCAGCCTGCATTGGACCTAGAGAAGGTATATGATAAGGCCTCCCATTTACTGATGAAAATCCCCATTTAAGCTGGCGTCTACCAGCTGTCGGCTCTATTGCCTCTCCTGATCAAATTGTCCATGGATGCCATCCTAGCAGATATCCAGTCGGTACCCCTGTGGACATAGTTCTATTCTGACAACTTTCTCTTGGCCAAGCAGGACCGCCACAGTCTTCAAGATGTAATTCAATCATGGGACACCAGGCTGACACAATATGGGCTGCCCAAAAGATGGAATACATGCAATGTGGAGCACAGACAGATGGGCTCCCTGCTTTGCACCAATGGCTACAACCCAAAGATGCACCGGCCCATGTAATCGTAGGCTTGCTGAAATAGAGGCAGGTCACAAGAGTCCTCTGTGACTGGAAAATACTTGTCCACTTAAATTCAAAATGAGTGTGTTGTTTGCCGGTTGCCAAATTTTGCTCTCTATGCTGGCCTGAAGCGCAAACCGTCATTGCATGCAATGGAGATTTGTGTGCTTCGGTGGGCGCTTGGCCTCACAAGGTTAGACCGCAGCAGACAATGGGCAGAAATTGGGGAACCACTAGTAACACACAATTGCATGAGGCCGGTTTATAATGGTATGGCTATGTGGGAAAAAGAGGCGAGATGTTTGCAGACCCGTGGACATCCCAACAAGCAATAACTTGATCACCTCGACTACACTGCCTCTTTTCGTGCCTCTTTCTTTGAATGTGGATTACCATAAGCCTCTCTGCCATTGCCATGTTTGTTATTGTCTGAATGGGAACTGGGAAGTGAACTCTGCACTGCCCTCATTGGATGTACTGCTTAACAGCCATATCAACGTAAAGCATGGGAAGTATGTGGGCAGTGACAATGTTTGAAACTAACGCATCTGTTTTCGTATGTAACATGAGTATAAATGAGCCAAGAATGCCTTGAAATAATTGGTTCTTCATTATGGACCAGTCCAATCTATCCTCCAGTCACCCTCTGATCCATGAACACGGTTATGAACGCTGCCCTGGACCAGGTAAAGGAATCCTTTTATTTTGAAGTGCTTACAAAGAAGGTCTGTTCCGCTCAGCCTAGATACCTGCCCATTGTGGCCACCATTGCCGCTTGTAGGCAGTCCATTCTGGGCCTCTGGCCCATGACTTCACACAACCATCCACTGCCGCCCAGACAACAACAGAGGAAACACAGAAACACCTATCTTCTGTATTTTACTTTTATTTTTTAAAATTTCAATTCAACTCAGGAGCTCAGAACTGACAGTTAATCCTGTAGTCATTTTTTGTCTTACATGTTTGTTTTTTTTCTTTTTGTTTTCGTCGACGGCACCATACCGAGACAACAATACCAAATAGATTCCTCCTGCTTGCTCCCCAAGTCATCATTTCATTTCTGCACTCGATAAAAATGTTGGGCTCTTGTCTTCTTTTGTATGTTTCCTTTTTTGTTTCCTATGGAAACAAATGGCAAGGGGGGTGAGCTTGTTAGGTGCGCCGACCTCCATTCATGGCGGTTTGTGGAGCTGTGGCAGCCCAGCTCTGTGATGAAAAAGAATGTGTTGTTGCCTGTCTGGTTATGTGTGCATAAACACAATATCGGCAAAGCACTTGAGTCAAACTCGAAATGAAATGTAGTTTGTCAAGGAAATCCACCGTCCATCAATAATCACCCCATTTTCATATATATATATATATATATATATATATATATATATATATATATATATATATATATATATATATATATATATATATATATATTGTGAGAGACTGTATGTATCACATAACAA
>CAAKHD010004604.1:28615-48257 GCA_901007705.1 Fistularia tabacaria
TAACACAATAAATAAAATATATTTTTAAAAAAATATACACCCCACATAAAAAATCAACCTATTTATATATATATATATATATATATATATATATATATATATATATATATATATATATATATATATATATATATATATATATATAATTTGAGATACTGTACGTATCTCATACCAGAATCAAAGTATCTTGTCGGTTTCTAATGTTTTCCCTCTCTGCTGAGCACAATGGAGAAAAGCAGCTGTATCTGATGAAATTATCAATTTGAGCAGGGGAGAATGCAGCCTCAATGCCGTGCAATATGTTCTCATAATATGCTTATCGGCATTTTTGGTTTATTCTAGTTGTGTGAAACAGCTGCTTGGAAAAGTCGCTAATGACATAGCAGCAGAAAACACCGACAATGAAAACTCATTATCAGTTGCATGCAGACACAACACCGCAAAGCAAAAATATAGAAATAACACTTTGTCCCCTTTTAACTTTCTGTTCTTTAATGGTGTCCCGATGAATCCTGTGGCGGTCTGGTGGCCGGGGAGATAAAACACACCTGATGCCGTGTGACGGTACATGATGGATCCACTCCACTCGCTCTCCCTCTCTGTGTCCCCACGATTTGCAGAGAGAGCCATCGATCAAAGCTGGCTTGTGTTCGTGAATCGACATTGATGAGGGGCGCTGATGGTGGTTGTGTCGAGGGCGCCCTTTTTTTTCTTTTTAAGTTAGAACCGAATTCAGAGGAGGGAGGAGTGTAAGAGTAAGCCAGTGAGGATTTGATGAGAGTGCCAGAGGGCGGTCGGACAAGTGTTTTATTACCTGATTAAGGACAGGTTCGGTGTGTGTGTGTGTGTGTGTGTGTGTGTGTGTGTGTGTATAGACCAAAACTTGTTGTTGGCCTGCACCTGCAGAACAACATTCTAACCGGAGCAGAAATGACAAACACCCTTGATCAACAAACCACTTGATCCAATTAAAGGCCCATATTAAACACCTACCCAGTGCACACACACGCACACTCACATACATTTTAAGTGCTTTTTTGGGAGCAGGGGGGTGATATAGATGATTGATTACTTTACATGTAGTTTTCTTTTTCAATATTATCCATTCATCCTATTCTGGTTATTTTCAAATGTGGTGTTTTCACATAATTAGTATTTTTCAAAGATTTTTTTAAGTCATTTTCATTTTTTTTTTAAATTTTTGCTAATTTTCAGGTAATTTCAATACTTACTCCTAGTAAATGACGTTTTTCATATTAACTACACATGCATATAACTCACATTATGGAGTCCAGGGGCATCGGACATTCCTCATCCCAGTGTGATCTCATTTTAATTCAGTTCCTCTCTTTATCTCCTCCTGGTCTATCCTGACCACTCTTTCCTTCGGTCTGCAACCCCCTCCCGCCATTCAGTCTGACTTCCAAAGGCTTCCAGCTGCTGAGCCAATCACAGCGTGTTGTCAGGTTTAACACCAGGATCGGCCTATGGTGAGGACACCTGAAGCGTCCCGCTGCTTAGGATGGGATGTCGGAGCAGCGTAGAGCTTGTCTGTGGCAAATGTTAATGAAATGCGAAATCGATGGAGTGAGACCAGAACTGCCCCGGCTGTGCCAGGCTATTTCCTCTAAGTCAATTTCCATAGAAAATAGAAGATATGACAAATATTGTTCAGGGCTGGATCTTGTCTTAGTCGCTTGGTGCCACTTGGCTAGATCCTCTGGTCAGCCGCACAAAGACAAGTGAAAACCCAGCCCAGGCCATAATAGTCAGTGGAAACTGTATACATAAGAGCCATTTCAGAAATCGGTTTCTGTGTTCTTCCAGCGATTACAAAAGAGTTCCCTCACGGCTCCGTAGCCTAAAGAAACAGTCAGTTTAAATGTCAGTTCTTAAGAAATGCCCACTCTCATCAAATAGATCTGTTTAATGGCAATTACGGCCCATTCTGCCTTTCTAAAGTCTCTCTGTGTCACTTTGCTGTACTTAATACTGCGTGGGAAGTGACCAGTTTATAACCACAGAAACATGTGAAGTATTATGGGAGTCAAAACTGCGCAGGACGTAAAAAGACAGATCATATTTTCTTTATTTGCCTCGCGCACAGTAGCGTTCCCTGGTCGAGGCATTATTTTATGGCATGTTTAAAAACAGTGGGAGACTTTGTTGCATCTCATCCCATGCTGTTTCATCAGTCACCTCAGATCACCTCTATTTAACAACTAGCAAATACAAAAAAATGTTTACGGTCTGAGTTAATTGAGACTACACCCCTCTGGTGCAATGGGCAACAGCATATCCTCTCAAAGACATCACCACGGGGTAGTTTGCATTGGTTCAGGGCCCCAGAGAACCTCCTTTAGATTGTATTTATGCAGTATATTGGAAGTTTTGGGAATTTCCTCTATTTTTTACTTTGCATTTACACAAAACAAATCATTCATCCTAATGTCTCACTACGATAATATACAAAATGGGCAAATCATTGCTGCGACTCCCATTACTGTAAAAAATGAACCACAAGTTATGGCAGAGGGAATGTAATTTTTGCTTTCATTAAAATTAATGTGAAATGTCACCTTTAAAGATACAGGTGTAAACTTGAAACTTTAAATTATTATTATTATTATTATTATTATTATTATTATTATTATTATTATTATTATTATTATTATTATTATTATTATTATTATTATTATTATCAGCATAATTATTATTATTAATGTTATTATTATTGTTATTAATAGTACTAGTGATTGTTATAATGATTGCTTGTATATTACTACTACTGATAATAATGATAATATAATTAATGATAATAATAATCACATTCTTCCACCAGAGGTTCTGTGAACCCAAAAACTAAAATATTGTCGTGGAATCAGTTGAACTTTCATTTATCCTTAGCATTCATTTGTATAGTTGAACCCTTTTGGGGCGACGTAGCGCAGGAGGTAGAGCGAAAGTCTTTGGAATCCAACCTTCCTGGTTCAAACTCTCCTCCTCCTGGTTGGTTGAAGTGTTGTTGAGCAAGACACTGAACCCCTCATTCTTCCCCTGGCACTGGTAGACGGCAGCCAACTGCTCATGGTTCATCCATGATGGGTTAAATGCAGAAAACAAATTTCCCCAAGAGGGATTAATAAAGTATACATTATGATATGATATTAAATTATAGTATTATTATTATTATAGACGGGAAAGAGCAGTATCGTTGTGGGAGAATTTTAAAAATCCTAGCTTATTTTGTTCGGTCAAATACGGAAAACAATTTTTTTACATGCATAGACACACATACACTACTTGCACCGCAATTATCTCCCTCTATTTCTCCCTTCTCAGTCCACTTCTTCAATTTATTTTTAGACCGGCATCGAACTCCTCTACCATATTTATTTATTTTGCAAGGGTTTGCTTTGTTGTATCAAGTAAAGTGAATGGCAAATTGGGGAGGGTGCATGCAACCCGAGGGTATTACACACACACACACACACACCAATCGCAGTCTGTATGGATCCTTCATGCCACAGTGACACATCCTTTCCCCTTGCTGACTTCTCCTCTCCTTCTATCCTCATTTCCTCATCCCACCATTCTGCCCCCTCTTGCTGCCCCGTGACTGAACCCGGTCTGCAGACAGGGCTGCGATATTGACTTTGCGGGTGAAGGGCTCACTGGTGTGATATCTGAATGGGAGGAAAACAGATCAACGTTTCTGTACTTAACACCCTCCCTCGCTCACCGAGCCGCCGATGAAGGATGAACTGACTGGAGATAGCAGTGACGGCAACTCATTTATTTTTAAAAAGGTAGCTATCTTTGTCCAGGAGCCTCCTGAGTTCAAGGTCTCTTAGAGAGTTCATAAATTAAAAACTGATTTCAGGGAGAGAAAAAAGTTTAAAAAAAAGACGCAAAGGAGTGCATTCCCTCCTCCCGATGTTAAGACGTATTGTGTCATTCTCGCTTGGGATTTATTTTCATGTCAGCCAGATATTCCCTCAGTCAATTTTTCAGAATTAACTCACCGAACATCACTCAGGGAGGATTCTCACCAATATCTATTTTGAGATTTTAGACTTTGAGTTAAGGTTGGACAGTGAAGGTTGGACTCCACCAGGGCTGCACTTCATCCTAGAATCTGTTCATAACCTTTGTGGTCAGAACTTTTAGGCACAGAGGGAATCCGATTTGGAAGACTGAGGATCGGATCTCTGTATTTCTTTGCAGATGAAGTAGTTCTGTTTGCTTCATATGTGACTGTGATATCCAGCTCTCACTGGAGTGGTTTCAGGCTGAATGTGAAGCGACCGGGATGAAAATCAGCCGATGTCTTGGTCCTCAGATGGAAAAAGGTGGAGGGCTCTCTGCAGGTCAGGGATGAGATCCTGCCCCAAGTGGAGGAGTTCAAGTATCTGGGGGTATTACTCACAAATGTGGGTTCTGGATGGGTTTGTTGTGATGGCGAAGGAGCTGAGCCAAAAAGCAAAGGTCTCAATTTACCGGTTGATCTGCGTTGCCAACCTCACCGATGATAATGAGCTGTGAGTAGTGACCGAAATGACCAGATCACAGATACAAGGGACCTAAACGACATCCCTCCGCAACCTACAGATAGGTGGAGAAGCTCGGTCAAGAGGAGAAAGATGAGGGCATCAGGATGGGCTTCTCTGTTCATGCAAATGCCCCCTACAACCCAGCCCTGAGTAAGTAGTCGAAGATGGATGGATGGATGAATGGCTGGACGAATGGATGGATAGGTGAATGGACTATACGTCGCCAATATCAGATTTCATTTCCCCGACGAGGAGAAGGATAAATATTCATTTACAGGATGAACAATTCAGGTTAATAAACACATACACACACCTCTCCGCAAACACACACACACACACACACACACACACAGACACACACACACACAAAGGAGTCCGGTCCTCCTCCGGGCTGGCTCTCCTCATCTGCCCACAGCACTAAATCAGACACCATTCCTGTGAGAGCGTCCACCCTGCAAATGCTCACCAGGCTCGTTCCCCGGTAACATCCAGCGATTGCTCATCCCGGAATTTTGAAAACTATGCCGCATACCCCCCCACAAACACACACATTCATCCCAACACACACACACATACACACAGTCACTAGCTGCCATTACCCAGGTACAATCAGTCTTTGTCTTACTGTCTACCTCAGACCATTATTCATCTCTTACTGCTCGCCCGAATTATTAAAATATTGCAAGCGCATGCCTGTCCAGGATCTGCCCTGAGGGATGGGGGGGGACCCAGCCACCCTTGACCCACGGAGGCTGGTCTCAGAAACTATCTCACCTTGAAAACAAGGGTCACGTCTTTAAAAGCAAAAGATGCTAATTTTTCCAATTTGTGTGGACTGTCGACCCCTACAAACAACTACAGGCGGGTAAAAGCGAAAGAGTGAGTGGATTGAAAAATCAGCAGGAGATAAAGACGCAATGCAGATACAAATGTGACAAACCGTCCCGGCGTCGAGAACTCAGCGCTGACCACTTCAGCGCCGTCATATCTGTTCCAGGCATCCATTGTTTACTATGATTATACGCTGCAAATGTGACGCAACCACAAATCACAGCCTCGGAGATCGGTGTGAAATAAATCACCATCTCTGAAAACGGACTTGGTGAACAAAAACATGACCCTAGGAGAAGCTGGAGATTCTCAAAGAACTTTTTTTCCATCAAGTATCCAAGTGTCATGCAACAATATGAATTCAGCTGAAATCGAAAGTAAATAATAAATAGATAGATTGATAAAATGCCATTGCCGGGTTGCAGTACAGATCAGGATAAAATCAATCAAGATAAATGATACATGAAAAATGAAAAAAGGAGACACCCCATCTTAATTGTAGGTGTCGTCAATCTTCGCTTAACTCATATTTGGCCACGAATCGGGTGCTAATCACTTGGGCGCCGCATCTAAAAGCAAAGAACTAGCCCTTCCAGGCGCACAATAATGAATTTACAATACCCAGCATAGTTCAGATAGGATGGTGCTTTGTGAGGGAATAGGAACATTTCAAAGAAAAAACACCTGGGTACCATTTGTAAAGACAACTCAGACATATTAAACTGCAACGCTACATGCTGGCTTACTGACTAAGGCAAAATGCGGGGCCTTCATGGTGTATTTATTACACCTATGGAAATAAAAATCCAAAGTGCTAAGGAGTTTTTTTTTTGGGGGGGGGCAGAAAAAGGTCCCCGCAAAGCCAGTGGCGGGGTGTGAAATGAATTCCCTGAGAGATAGCCATTGATCTGTTCGGCCCATTACCTGTGATCCCAGTGTTAGCAGCTTAAGCTAGACGGACAGAATAGAAAGTTGTCTCTTCGTGGCCAGGAGGCGTCCTGAATAGCCCCCCATTCTACAACCCAACCCCCAACCCAACACCTGCTGTCCTCATTTGGCCCCACCCCAACGCCAGCCATCGATCAGGAACTAAGCACCGTCTTTAATTGGTTGGATGGGGTCGATTGCCTGTGCAGACAGCAAGAGCCCCGAGGAGTATCGGAAAGGCGGTTTGCGCGCGTGTGTGTATGTGTGCGCGTGCGTGTGTGTGTGTGTGTGTGTGTGTGTGTGTGTGTGCGCACCAGCCAATGAAATCACCGGGAGCCCTTCAAACTCTCTCTCTGGGGCAATCATAGTAATGAAGTGAAAATCTGCAGGTCACAAAACAACTCACCCGCTGATTAACTGAAGGAAACAAATAACTCCGAGCTCTGTGTCTCCGGCCCCCCCTGCCCGCTCTGCTGACCCCATATTTTGTCATGTGTTACTACGAGTAGTTTGAGATTTGGCTCTGATTTTTGTCTAGTGTTTTAGACCTTCATGGCCAGGACAACTTGAAGTGAACTCATGCGTCCAAGTGAGAGAGAAGGGAATTTTGCATTGGCTGCGCTCTGTCTCCGGTCATTACACAGCACCGCTTTATTGCACTTTGAACCTGCGAGAATCTGTTGTTACTGGATACAGGTGAATTAAATCAAAATATGCAGACAAATAATAATAGTACCAGTATAGAAGAGGCAGTTCTATAATTAAAATAAAAGTAAAAGATACTCCTATGCTTCAAAAAAGAGGAGAAATATCTTGCGTTGCAAAGCAGTGTATGTGTCTTGTTCACTGGACTGCTGTTACTCTTTCATAGAAACCTTATAGAATATCAAGGGATGGAGTTGGGGCTTGTGCAATAAAAAAAACAACAACTTTACATTTTGACTGCAGAACACATTAGATGCTGTTTTCCTGGTTTCCATCCGCCTTTTTAGATTCTCTTAGGTCAAAAATCCCTTTTTTAAGAGGGAAAACTAACAAGGTTAAAAGAAGCTGTTAGGGACACGATGACGTAAACTACAACAGCTGGAATCTGTTTGTTGTGAGACACTGTATGAAAAATAGGATAAACAAGGTTTTTTTAATCGCATTCTTTTATTAGATGTCATTTATTGTCATTGACACGTCTGGGCAATTAAGAGGCTCCAATAAACATCTTGTATGCTTTTGGACTGTGGGAGGAAACTGGAGAACCTGGAGGAAACCAACGCAGACACGGGGGAGAACATGCAAACTCAACAGAGAAAGGCTCCCAGTCGGATTTGAACCAGGCACCTTCTTGCCGTAAGACAGAAGCGCTAAATTATCGAAGAATAATCACCTAATGAATTATAATCATACCTCGAACACATGAGGAGGGTTCAGCATGTTGCTGAAGTTGTTCGGGCTGATTTGAGGCCCAGCTCGCCTCGTGGACCCGACGTGCATGATAAGTGCTGGATAATTGACTGCGAGAAAATTACAGCTGGGAGTAAATTGAAGCGTTTAAACCCAATCATAACAGCAATTTAAATATCACAGTGCCCTGTGATGGTCGGCACTAGACTGGGCCAAGGACAGTCAACACACATTGGTTCTGACTCGAGATTTAAATGTCAGTCCTCACACACACACGCACGAACACACACGTAGTGTTGACCGGGAGAGGAGGCTCATCTCGTCGGCATGAAGCATTTCACCGGTTTCTTTTGCACTTCTGGAAAAGTGTTATATCACAAAGTCCATCATCTCAGCCTTTCCTGAGCTTTAAAAAACAACAGAGATTTTATAATTTATTCCACCGGGAGGCAATTATTATGTCAACGGGAAACTATTACTGCACAGCGAATGTAACATTTGGGGTTTTCATTTTAAATAAAATCGACTGAATGCCCTGTCGACAGCGACTATTTATCTCTGTTCTCATTTACAAACTGTTCACTGTAATCAATAGAAAATTAAATGAATATTCTTTTTATTTAAGTATTCTGATTGCACTTGAGCTATTCTAAAATGGTTGAGAGGTCGAGGCAGTTTGTGTGATACCTTGAATGTATTTGAAAAGTAATATTTGAAAAATTCGTTTGACGGACAGAACGAAAGCAGTGGTGGAGAGTCTTTTTCCTGTCAGTTGCCATTTTACTTTTATGACATCCTCCAAGGGCCCATTTTAAATTACTGAACTACTAACAGTCAAACTGAGTCCGAGTCGTAGTAAAATCCCAATATTTATAAGTACAGCTATACCACAACAAAAATTTTTTTACGGATGTTGGCACGTTAATTAATCATTTTATCCCTGTTTGCCTGTCCTTCTTGTCCTCCATGACGATCCCTTGGATGCTGATGTCGACTAGCATATAAATTCTACAGCAACAATAACAATGATGAAAAATAGTAACGATAATGATAATAATAAGAATAACAGTAAGATTTTATTTAAAAAAAACTTTTGATAAAAAAATGAAAATATAAGCTGGACTGTGCTTTGACTGTTCCAGTTTACGCCTCTAGGTGTTAACTAGAACAAAGGTGACATTTCCCATCAATTTTACTGATGGCAAAAACTGCATTCTTATGTCTCTCATAAATGTTGGTGATTTTATCTACATATATCTGATGATTTTTGACTGTTGTCAGAGTCGCAGCAATGGTTTGTCTGCTTTTTAAATTATGGTAAAGCGAGGCATTAGGATGAATGATTTGTTTACTGTAAATATAAAGTAAAGATAGATAGATTAATACTGCTGACCTTTGCGCCAGAAGGGTGTAGTCTCAATACGGAAATATGAAATATTCAATAGAGAACCCCAAATCACCTAATATATTTGAGAAATACCAATAATAAACATCAGACAGATCTACTAGGACACTGGTGCTGTCACTTTTGGTGACAAATCTGATGTCAAAACAAACAAACAAAAACAATAATAACAATGATACATCTTTATGAGCGCCTTTCTTAACCCAAGTAACTTTATAAAAAGTTAAGGTATAAGATCAAAAAAATCAAAAGATAAAAAAATGTATTATGTAAATAGATAAATGTATTATTATTTAAAGCAGTTGGAATGGACATTTCACAGAGTTAGCAATTTTGTATGGATGGCTTTTGAATTTTGACTTCAACTGGGGGAAAGATTCAGCACCTCAGATGTCAGGGGAGCGAGTTCCTGACAGGGGAGAAGAGCGACTCAGTGCTCTGTGTCCTACAGCACTAAGGCAGCCAGGCGGGAACAACAAGTTGTGTCGCGTATTCAGACCCGAGAGAACGGAAGGGAGCGGCAGCATGAAGCAGGTGGGACAGCAAAAATTTTAATCCTAGATTATACAGACAACCAGGGGAGCTGTTTAAGGAATGAGTTGATGTGTTCTCTGTGTTGGAGTTATGATCTGAGCTGAAGAAATCTTGAGGCTATGAAATTTATGGAGGCATTTGTTGGGGACACTGAAAAGAGTAATGTCGGAGTAATCGACCTGGGAGGTCACAAGGCTATGGCTAAGAATGGCTGCAGTGTGTGGAGTGAAGAGGGGGGGGTCTATTGATACTGTGTGGATTTAAAAAAAAAAACTTGAAGGTAATACTATTGATATGGGACTGGTTCGTCTAGGATGACCTTCAGACTCCTAATCTGAGAGGCGGAAAGAGTGGAGGAGTTTTCAATGTTGATGAAGAAACGGAGATTTTTGAACGATGGAGAATGTGCCAAGAAGAACAGTTTCGTTGCTGTCACATTTGCAAACATTGAAAGAGAAACTCGATTTGAGCTCCATGACTTCATGAGGCACTCAGAGAGGGCGGAAAGTGGAGGAGTGGAATTGGAGGAGATCGAGCTGGGTGTCTTCTGCATGACAATGACAGTTGATGATCTGTATATAGAAACTAATGCCAAAAGGAAGCATGTAAGCAAGAAATAGAAGGTCCCAGTGTCACGATTTAGGGTGTGTACGGACCCAAGTGCAACACAAGACTGCTCGCCAAGAGTTCAAAAAACAAGTTTACTCAGGATGTAACAGCAAGTGAACAGTTTCTCGAAGACAGATGAGGGCTGGAACGGCAGGGGGACACGGGTATCTGCAGACGGGGAAGGAAACTTGAAGAGGAAAGGTAGGTTCCTGGCAGGACTGCTAGCATCCACTAGCATCCACCGTCGGGGCAGGAGACTTGGAGAGGGCTCGGCCGGTAACTTGGAGAGCTCACGCTCAGGGCAGAAGACGGCAAAGGGAGCACAAGAGAGAACATACACAGAGAGAAGCTGAGAGAGCGATGCCCGGGGAACTCATAGGGGGACAGCAAAAGGTGACGACACCCATGAACATATCCAGACTGATATCCAGACATTAGAATCCAGGCACAGCCACAGTACAAGGGAAGACAGACGGGGAGAGGAGTAGCCCCCCCGTACAGACTCAGAACAACAGACAGAAGCCAAGAGAGAAAGGATGCATAACTCTCATGCAAACTCCAATTGACAGACAGACAGACCGACTATCAATCAATGAATCAAAGTGCCCCGACAGGAATGAGAGGAGTAGCGGTGTGGCCACGACTTGGCAACCAGTGAGGCTGAGGCTATGGCTAATTGCTGGTAATAGGCGGCAGCCGTGTGTCCTGCAATGAACGCAGCTTGCGTGGAGGCAGAGTCATGATGCCCAGAACTGATTGACAAGCCCAGCAGATGCTGTATATGTATTTGCCAGCGTTAAATTGTATGGTGTGCATTGAAGATAAATTTTGTGTAAAACTAGAACTGTATGGGAAATGTTCGCAAAGTATTTTTAGTAGCACACATTATTATTGACATTATTTAATTATCAATATTTGAGCAGCATTTTAATGGTACCACATTTTGATCCGTTTTTAAGGTTTAGTTCAAAATTAAAACCAAGTTTGGTGTTAAAAAATAGAAACCAGAAGTAAATATTCAGGTAAAGAGTCTAATTTTGAGGATTTTAACATTAGTAAATGTTGAGCATACGATCTGTATGTATTATTATGTTGTGTATTAAATTGTAAAAATTCTCAATTTAAAACTTCACGTCCATCATAAATATATCTATATGTTCTGTTTGTTGTGTGTGTTTGTGTGTGTATTATTCTCCCCTAAAAACAAATTAATCCATCAACATATGTATGTAATACCCAATTTTTCCACATGGTGCTCCAAAATTAATACAAAGACAATATCAACTGGGATGTTTGTGGTACAAACCGACATGGTGATTAGCACTTCTGCCCCCCATCGAGAAGGTTCAATTCCCTCTGGAGGCCTTTTCCCCAAGTCTGTGTGGGTTTCCTCCGGTTTCTTCAGTTTCCTCCCACAGTCCAAACACATGTAGGGGTTGAGGTTCTTTGAGGCTCATTGACAAAATTGCATAAAGGCCTGAATGAGAGATTGAATGGTTGTCTGTCTCTATGTGATCAGTGAATGAGAGAATGAATGGTTGTATGTCTCTATATATGGGGCCCTTTGATTGACTGGCAACCAGTACAGTTGAGCCCTGCCTCTTGTCCAATGACAGCTGGGATAGGCTCGAGCCCCCCCACACAAATCAATATTTGTTTTTGTTTTTTTTTTTCCTTTTTTTTTAAATGCTTTGTTTGAATTATCATGTATAGAACTGGAGCCTTTTCAGTTCTGGAACTCTGGAACTGCAAAAGCCTCTCAGATGAGAGGTGAAACACCTTCAAGAGAAGAAAATCATGTCTCGTGGCCACAAGAAGAAGATTTGGAAGAATTAACCATTACCTGGATGACTGAGAACCTCCATGGATATATTTTTAGATATTTTAGTCACCTGATATAAACACTTATTAGTACATAACTATCCAGCTGGTGCCACCTGATACTGATCATCTACACTTGCTGAAAATCCGTTATGAATCAGTTAGTTATAAAATAAAACTAATCTGATCATTGAATGAATATGTGAGGGACTGAAAACAAAAAAGCTGCTCTGACCCAACTCTCTCTACATATGGAATAACTCTACAAATTGTGTGGAAAAGATAGATAATTGGAAAATGCATATGAATATCAGACTCTCCTTTTTTTTTTCTTTTTTTTTTTTATTTAATCCCATCTGTTACGAGGTGACTCTGACACGGCCAGTCATTCAGGTTCCATTTTTTTTTACGGGCAGCGCGTGATGTGATCGCTCAGGTGTTTTTTGCCGGATCCCTGGAAGCCCTTGAAGATCTCCTCCATAGACACTCTGGGAGCACAATGGCAGAATACAAACACTGTCTCACACACTTGTCACAAATAATGAGCTTCGGGGGACAGAGTTGGAGACACCAAGATTTACATTTATTTCACGCTCAAGCGCTGAGCTATAATCATACAATACCCGGGATACGGGATAGTTGTATAGTACAGAGTCATTAGCTACACAAAGGCGAGAGGAAGTGATGTATTAGTGTCTTCATCATTTGCACTGGTGATGCACCACAAACAGGCCAGGACTCACGAGTGTTAATCGGACATAAAACCACTTCTCTTTTGTTATTAAAATGGTTTAATAAATGTAATAAATAAAAAAACATGTCCCTTAACAAACTAATTCATAATCTATTTCAACTCAGTTTCAAAGACTTAAAAACTCTGTCTGGTTATAACCGCAGTATAAACCAGAGATAAAGCGGGGGATCACTAAAATCCATGCTAAACTCTTGACTGACTGCTAAAGGTGGCAATGCGTTCACTGTCTCAGACCAGTTCAAATGGCTCCTAAAAAAGTTCAGTTTCAGAACTCTGTCTTTTATTGTTTGATTATTGATTTCACTTTTACTCCTGTTTTTCTTCTTTTTATTACTTAATTCTTTTTCTCATTTGAAATAGCGCACTGTTGCCTTCATTCTAGCTGAGGCTGGTAATATATTTATTTATGTATTTAATTAAATAATTTTCTAAATTAAGAGCAAATAACTTATTATGCTTTGGCACAATTGATACGCTGCAAAAAACTTAAATGCATGAAGAGTGACAGATGAAGTTTTAAGCGGTTATATAATTTGATTGGCGGTTATTAAAAGCACCCGCCATTTAAATTAAGTTTATTCCTATTATTATAATAGGACAGTCAAAGTGAAACAACCCAATCATTTCCACAGAGAGGCTTTCGCAGAGGTGAAACACTGTTGCACATGAACAAGTATGGGAAACTACGGGCTACTACTGGGGACTATATCTATACTAAAAAAAGGTTATTGATTGTCTGATTAATAATCAACTATAATGGTGAAATATTTAGTGGAGCGTTTGTTATTATGAAATCGACATCTCCGTTTAATTGGTACTGTTAGAACTATAGGGCAAAATATATTTGTTTTTGTTCCTTTTAAATTGATATTTCTGACATCAATGGGGCAAATTCACATTTTTTGTTCTTCTCGGTGAGGCTATTTTGTATAATTTGTGTCATTGTTTATTGCGCCAAAATGGAAATCCTACGCCGGACGTTGCGATGTCATCAAATATGTTGTCCTCTGAATAATTTAGAGAAAATAAATCAGCCCCTATCGGACAGCAGGAACTTTTTGCAGTTCTATTTCAGGAACTACTCCATTTCTTTGGGAATTCAGACAACCATTTTAGCTTCTACTCTAAACCAAGGTCTTTTTATCGTTCCAAAGGAACTCGAGTGATTTAGGTGCTTGGTGATTGGTGGAACTCATAAGCCATGTCCCATTACCCGATACCTCGAGTGAACCATGGAGCAACATTTTTAAAGAGCATTGTAGTTTGTTTTCTTGCGACTTGGGCTGATAATGGACAGAGCCAATGAAAAATGGGCTGATGAAGAGGCCCAGGCTCTACTGGCGTGTTACACTACAGAGGGGCTTCCAGTGCGTGCAGCAAAACATAAGACTTTTCGCCAAAATTAGCATGGACGTAGCTAACATTTTCACACTATGAAGCAGTCTGGGAGGGATATACAAACACTTGGACCCATTTGATAGCCAATGGTCATAGTCCCCGCCATTCATGTGGCAACTTTGCTCTCTATGTTGTTCATGTCATCTTCCTCTTATGATATATATCTGTTGGGATGATTTTTGATTGTGGCATTTCAAGGGATCCCCAGTTACCACAATGTTATTGTCCTATTTGATCAATATTTGTGCCAGCTACGTAAAAATATATAATAAAATCTCTCAACATATCTTGGTTTGTATAACTTTGTATGTAGTGATGTCACAGGGTTGACCCTGGCAAGGTCCTATTAATTTTTCCGTATGGGACGAAAACATTCCCATTTTTCCTTCAAACCCGAGAAAGAAGAGAGCGAGGAGGATAACACTGAAGACAAAAGTCCAAAGGAGCTTCAAAATGAAGACAAATGAAGATGCAAATTCGATAGAGTCGGCAAAAGTTGCTGTTGTGCTTGCAGGAACTCCGCTGTTATGCTAGCAGAGAGACAGAATCTGTTGTCATCGGCTGCTAAATGTAGATTTACGGCCTGCTGTGCTGACCGGACGGGTGACTCGTCGTCAGTTTTCTCCGTGATTGCGCCGGTGCCCGGTCTATCGTCATCAGATGCTTCTTCTGCAGTCGTTGGTTGTTGACATCTTCGCAGGAGAACATCCAGATCTCCTGCCTGTGGCGTTTCTTCCAGCGGGCTTCACTTGTTTCCCAAGGACCTTTGTATGCTTCTGAAAGAAAACTGAAGGCACAGAGTTTTGCTTTAGTCTCCTTTTAAAACTAGCAGCACCCATGAGCTCTTTCAGCAGCTTTGGTCAGCTGGATGCATCAAATGCATCCAGAGAGAAGTGGCGAGAATACAGCTGCGGATCCTTAGGAAGTTGTGTACGTCCACAAGCAATTTCCCACTCCTTTCTTATCTTCTTGTGCCTTGGAAAGCTTTGTAGACTAGAAACAGTCCCTTTGCTTCCCTTGGCCTGGAAATTGCACCCAAAAGTAGGACAATGTGGCATTACCATGTATTCCGTACAGTACTGCCTGAAAGGTAACAATCGTGGAATGCCAAAGTTAACACGAGGAACCTCTATACGTCAATAACCCAGCATGAATTGCACTAGGAAAACAATGGCCGCAGCCCTTGGTTAAAATATGTGTTGCAAATCGCTATTTTGAAAGAAACGACATTTCTTCTTGCTTTTTTAACAACACATTCTAGTTTGAGACGAACAGTAAAGCGTATTTATGCCTATTAGTCCTCCCAGTCAGGGTTCTCTTTAGGGTACACGTTATATCTGCTTGCATCATACGACCGTCGTCCCTTGCTTTCTGCATGTATGCAAAAGTAAAAACTTCCCCTGGAGGCGCCTAGTTCCTGGATCTAAATTCGAGCTGTTCAGCTCTTTGCTGGGATGTGTGTCACCCTTCAGCCACATTCTGGCTGTGACAGGTCGGATCCGGCCCTCACCTCCTGTGTATTCCTCTTAATTTGCAGCACAAATGGAAATTTCATAAAAGTAGTCATAAAAAATGAAAGGAATCATTCCATGACAGCTTGGCTCTGATACCTTTTGACTTTCACACCAGAGGTCACATATGGCACTGACATAAATTGACAGATCTTAAACTTGCTTTACACTCCGGCCCCGGCCGTGTCACACTTTGCTTCGACTGAATATGTGATCACATTCATGAGCTTAAAGCTCTCACATTGAAGCGGTTAGTACCATACATCCCTGCGGGGTCAGTCTCCGTGCCAGATGTGAGCTGAGCCCAGCCAGGGCGGGCACATCTGTATCTGTTCAGAAAAAAAAAGAAATATATACATGCACACATACACAGGTGTGGTTCAATAACACTAAGGAATATGAAAAAGGCTTTAAGCGATTCAAGCAGGAGCACATTTCATAAAAGCTCTTATTTGATGTGCTAGGTGCCAGTCAGGCCCAAGCACAGGCACACACACATGTATGAGGGTTAAAAATGAGGAGGAAGTGAGGTGAGGTAAGGAGGGGGTGTAATTATTGAGGATGATGTGTATAGGGGCCTGAGCAGGATGACAGTCCCCCCCATTCATTTTTCTGATCACTGGTTTAATCCCGACAGAGCTGCAGCAGTCGCTCCATCTGCCTGCACACACACTCAGGGCATACACACTGCATCCAGGTGTGTGTAGCACCATGTTAGAACATCACTTTTTTTTTTTTTTTTTTTCGCCAGCATGGAGTGTGTGGGAGCACTCGGCAGCCAGGAAAATGTGTTGAAATGCAGCCTTTAATGGAGGAGCAGGGAGAGAGGGGAGCGAAACACAGGAAATTAAACTGATATGTAAATGACGGAAATTCTCATTTGAGCTGAAGGTTGAGGGCTACAGCATTAACCAGCTTATGAGTTAATAATGTTTGAGTTTTTTCCACCGTTCTCTCTCCTTTCTTTCTCTGAGAAAAGAAAGCAAGAAAAAATAAAAAGATGGGGAATGAGAGAGGGGAAATAATGGTGACACATGTCACCGAAACCAGGCTGTGCAAGAAAAAAACATAACAAAATTATTCTGAGGCCATTGTCTCATTTTACATATCCTGACACGCGTACACACAAATATACTTTTCTCCACATAATGTGGGTAATAACCGTATATTTTGATATTCAGCTAATTTAGTCCAGATTTAATGTCATTCTGGCCTCATGTTTAAATTATTTTATACTGGTTATTTCATTTATTTATGTATTTATTTGTTCATTTATTTTGTATTTAATCATTTGGTGATTTTTATTTTATTTTATTTTATTTTATTTTATTTTATTTTATTTTATTTTATTTTATTTTATTTTATTTTATTTTATTTTATTTTATTTTATTTTATTTTTTATTTTTTTAATTTAGTTTAGTTTAGTTTAGTTTAGTTTAGTTTAGTTTAGTTTAGTTTAGTTTAGTTTAGTATTCCTTCCTTTTGGCTCATGGACCCACCCTCCCCCCCAGCATTGTGGTGGATTACAGTTTTCCAGCCCCAAAATATTGCTGCCGATAGAGCTGAAACCATGATGAGGAAAAGAAGGCTCCTCTAGTCAGAAGCAAAAACTTTCAAGAAAATATTAAATGCATTGTTCTAATCTGGCAGTATAGAAAGTTGCTGTCTTATATTTCTTAAATCTGGAAATGCCTGATGGAACGTTGGGTTTATAAACTAGTTGCTATATTAAAATGTAAATGGCCTCAAAAGAAGTAAAAATTGATTAAATGGGTGACGCAGTCCAGTTTATCTCTATGATAAAAATTCAGTGGACACCTGCAGAAACAGGATTATCAGTTGTGACTAAAAGAAAACAATTGCTTTTTGCAACAGTTAAAGGAGAAGATGATCACTCGACCATGATGGTATTTAAACCGCTTCGGCTCCCACTGGGCGTGGTAGGGACTTCTTCTCAGTTACGGTCAATGGAGACACCGGAGAGGTAAACACACATACACACACATACACACACATACACACACATACACACACATACACACACATACACACACATACACACATACACACACATAAACACTTAAAGCTAATGACTTGCGATCAGATCATGGTAAATGGTCTCCATTGATGTAGCACTTTCACACCTTTTTATTCTAGACAGCATTTACCCCATTCACACACAAACAAACTCAGACACCAATGGTGGCAGAGCTGCCTGTAAGGCGCTGACCAGGCCATCGGGTCCAACTTGGGGTTCAAGTCTTGCCAAAGAACACTACGGCATGCTGGAAATTGAGCTGTTGATCTTCGGATTGGAGGGATGCCCACTGAGCTACAGCCAGTGAGGGAACTATTATTATTATTATTATTATTATTATTATTATTATTATTATTATTATTATTATTATTATTATTATTATTATTATTATTATTATTATTATTATTATTATTATTCGTATTGTTGTTGTTGTTGTTGTTGCTGTTGTTGTTGTTATTATTATTGTTGTTGTTGTTGTTGTCGTTTTTCATCTTTTTCAGGTGGTTTCTTGATTTGAGGCTTATTTTTCCTAGTTATTCCGGAGTGATTTTTTACTCGACTTATTAAGTTGAATCCTGCACGTTAACCCCCCCTTGGCTCCTCTATAATGGGACTCCTCTTCCTTGAAGAAGACGTGCATTAACAAGACGGCCCTGACTTTTAAAAGAGCATCATCTGGACTTCTTCTTGCCCCCCACATCCCCACCCCACCCCACCCACAGCCAACTCTCCTTCTATGTCTCCCCTGGTAAAAAAAACAACCAGATGGCGTTGAATATATCTCTGATGGACGTGGAAGAGACGGAGGGTGTCGGACAGCTTGTAATAGTAGTGTAGCTGTGTGTAGCGAGGAGTAACAACAAAAAGACAACATCAGCTGCAGCTACAGAGACACCAGAGGCAAATGATCAGCACAGCTATTATCAACCAAGAGGGTTATCATTTTCTCTCCACTGTCTTTCGCATTAGCTGGAATGAAACAGCCCAGTCAAAAGTCCTTGCCCTGCAGCTTTCAGTGATTGGAAAATGATATTAAACCAGACATCGTGTTCCCTGGCGCAAAAAAAAGGAGAAAAAAGGGATGGAAAACACACACATACACAGAGAAAGCTTCAACAAATGAAGGAAATGGTTGAGGCCCTGCAGGGGAGAGACAGGGCAGCAGCACGTCACACACACATTTTAGAATACGATTGTGTCGGAGAAGCAGATGTGGGAACACACACGCACACATCTGAGCGCGCACAACACAACGGGACACGCTGAGTGCATGAATTACGCACATAAAAAGAGGCTGACAACCACACATGCTACCATGACACAAATGGACTCCGATTAGAAAGTATTAGCCAAAAAACATCAGACACAAATGGAAACCACATCAGTAATCTGGTTCTTCTCCAGAGGAGGAGAGGGCCCTGTTGCCTGATGGAATCCTTTTTTTTTTCTGCAGAAAATAAACAAGGCATTTTCCATCTCTATTATTTCATAGAGCCGGAGGGTGGGAGTAGGGGTTGGGGGGGTAGCCTCCCAACCATGAGAAAAAGATGGAAAAGAAAGCGATCAGAGGTGCGGGAGAGGATGAGGCCATATGAGCGGCATGAAGCGCGCAGACAGATTTCTGAGCTCCGCTCCAGCCAATGAAAACACCACGATGATGCTGTGGGAGCAGGTTGGTCAAAATAAATAGATGAATGTGATCTGGGCACACTAACACACACACACACACACACACAGACACACACACACACACACACACACACACACACACACACACACACACACACACACACACACACACATATACTCACACACGCACTATTTGTTACCCATACATATAAACTCCAACACAGCCACAGTATCTGT